>PVJX010007051.1:52500-73381 GCA_004027295.1 Dolichotis patagonum | reverse complement strand
GATAGCTACTGGGGTGAAATGCAATTTGATGCCTGTGGTGTTTTGGTGTTTCACTGATGTTGCATGTCTAGGGCTGATGGTCTGATCATCTGTTCAGAGGATAGCAGTACACAGTGTGACATCTGGGGGGATCTCCTTCTGAAGGTGGCAGCCATTGTTAATTCTCTATTGTCTTGTTTTTAAGTCATATATCATTTTCATTGTTTTTTGGGGAGGGAGTTGAGTGTTGTTCTGTTTTGTTTGATTTTGTTATATTCAATGGCATGAGGAGCTGTTTCAAAGATAGCAAGATACATTATGGTAATGATTCTGGATTTACTATTGTCTTGTTTTGAAGTCCTTTATTGCATGTTTTTGTTTTTATTGGTTTTATTCTGTTCTGTTCCGTTTGATTTCACTATATCTGAAGGCATTTGCAGCTATTTTGAAGACAACAAGAAGCATTATGTTAACTATCATTGACTTCATTTTTTCATGAAGTCCTGTATCACTTGCATTGATTTGTTTTGGTTTGTTTTATTGTTTTATTTTTCTTGGTTTTATCCTCTTTAACATAAAAAAAGAAAGAAAGTGCTGGTTGATCAACCTGGACCTATGAGGGTGAATTCCAGCATGGGACAAATGGCAGTGACATTTTAATCTTAATTTAATAGACATAGAGGAGAAGTTAAAGATATTTGAACAAAGCCAGGCATGGTGGCACATGCCAACAGTTTTAGAACCCTGAGGAGCTAAAAGAGGAGGAATCACAAGGTTGACTCCTCCTTGGAAAACATAGAAAAATCTTTTCTCAAAATTAAAAAGAAAAAATAGGGCAGGAGGTACAGCTCGTTGTGAAGGTCTTGGGTCCAGTCTCCAGCATCACCACCACCCCACCAGCAATTTTTTTAACCAGGTCAATAGCAGACTAAGACAATGGAAATTCATGTGGCAGTTGAATAACATAAAGTAACCTTCTCTTTAGTTAACAACCAATGGTAACACTGGTTCGATGGTCTCTCTCTCTCTCACACACACACACACACACACACACACACACACAAATTAATCAGGGCAAGGATAGGAGGACCAAGAGATGATGTAAGTAAAGGTGGTTTTCAAATGAGAGATTATGAAGCCTTTAATCAGAACACTGGTGACAAGAATAAAAAGAAGAAAAGCCAAGGTAAAAATTGAAGGCATGATGGCTGGGTTTGGAAACCAGTTGGATATAAAAAGCAACCAATGGAAAGAAATCAACTATGGACAAAATATTTTAACCTTAATCAAGAGATAGTTTTCTCTTTATAATATTAAGCAAAAAAAAAAATCACATGAGAAGCTCAGATATTTTGTGGTCTTGAAAATAATGGGTCATTTCTGGATGAATTACTGTATATGTGTCTTTAGGATGTTTATATAGAAAGGTTCCAGAGCAGAGAGTTATAAATATGTGTGTTATATTGAGATGCAGTTATAGAAATAAATGAGAACTCCAAGGGAAAAATAGAAAGAAAAAGAGGAGGAAGATATTAACAAGGACCAACCAAAGAAGTAGGAACACCTCAGCAATCTAGGCAGAGAATTTCTATTGGGTTGACATTAGAGGCAATAAAGAAGGGAAAATGGATATGGAGTTTGTGAGTAAAAAGGAAAATATGCTACAGAAATTCTAAAAACAAAACAGCACACGAGAAAAGCAGGTATGGCCCAATTAACCACATGGCTTCTAAAAGAAGCTAGAAGCTGGAATCTGACCTCTCCCCTCACATAAAGAGCTGTTTGCTGGTGCTAGGAGAAAGAGCAGAAACAGAACCCTGGGTTGGTTAAATGGGGCAGGTAGTACTCTTAGAAGAGGTAGTCCTTGTAGCTGTGTTATGCCAGAAAGCCAAAAGAACCCAAGATCTCATGATGTAGAGAAATCCATAAAGGCAAAGATATCTGGATATGGTAGAGCTGTACATCTACCAGGGCTTGCGATAACCCCAGTCATGAGGCTATGGGACTGTACAGACTAGCAGACAATGGTAGTGACAAAATAGAGTCTAAATATCTGAGGACATGGTATTCTAGGAAGATTCCAAAACATAGATTCATGTACAGAAAAAAAAGTTGGGAGGCAGAAATAGGGAAAATATTAGAAGTTAGAATAAACTAAAGGTTTAAAAAGGCAACAAGAATGACTGACTGCTTAATTTTAGAGTATAGGACTAAGATTCCAAAATATCCGCCAGGGTTCAGGATGAACACTGGAATTTGGGGCAAGTGTAAGCATTCAGGAGCTTCTAGTGGCAACTATTATGAAGATGGTTTGGATGGAACAGCTGAATTTGACAATGGTAATGCATGGGGATGCAAAAGGAATTAAGCAGTGTGATGTGTATGTAACAACTCACCACAATCGGTATGTGCTACAAAAAAATGTATTAATAAAAAAAGAAACAGAAAGAGCAACTTCAGCCAAGATGTGTGGAATCCCGTATAAGAGCCAAATAGTGTAAAAGGATGAATGAATGAAAACAATGTAGTGATTGCAAATAACTAACTCTGATAGATGTTTGCTGTGGGGATGATGATAAGGAAGTTGGAGGGAAAAAAATAGCCAGATCCAAAGTGGTTTTTTTCTGTGCAATTTTTAGTAATTGAAATAAAAACATCTCTAAACAGAAAGATCAAATGGAAAGAGGAGCCATTCATGAAGCAACTGGATCTAAAGGGGAATGGAAAAGAAAGGTAAAGGGATATGCAAATGGTGCCTTGGCCAGGAGCTAATTAAAGTCGTAATCTCTCTAAGAGGCTCAGGACAATGAGAGTACTGGACAAAGGGTGTGAAGTCCTGCATTTTAGTCCTTTTTGCCTCTTTGTCTCTCTGGGCCTCCATTGCTCATGAATAAGGGAAGAGACCTAGATCACTGTAGTTTATAGCTGATCAGGAACATGTAGAATATAGACATGTGGAAGGGAAGAAGAATCATCAGGAAAACAACATTTGGGTCATTCAATATCTTCAGTAAGTAAGAAAGCAACATGATTCAACGGTAACGAGGGGTCACATAGGGTACTGGAACCCAGTCAGAATGGAGCTAAAGGGCTGCTCAATCAGAGTCACCATGGGAGACTGCCAGGTACAGTGGCTGAAATTTTTGGCCTTTCTAAATTAGCCACTTACAGATTGAGGGACCTTAGAGAAACCACTTTATCTTTCTAAACCTCTTTCCTTACCTGCAAAATGGGAGTGATGCTGCCCTGTGATTCTCAAAAGTAAAGGATAAGTGAAGAAGAGGTGTAACCCTCAGTACAATGCCAGGACTATTCATGTGCTCAAACAAGTTCATGACAGTTGAAATAAGAAGGCACAGCTGAGAAAAAGGGCAAGAAATCCATAGTGATTTCCAGCCACTAGAATTTCATAACTTTTCCTTATATTGCCCTTGTCTTGACAAAAGAATGAATAAAACTGTGAAAAGGATTCACAGTATGGGGAAGAAGAGGAAATTAAAATGTTCCTGGTGGGCAGCTAGGTGCCTTGATGCAGGAGTGAACAGACAGAGAAAATAATGGAAAGGCCACTTACAGAATCAGAGGAAGATGACAGCTCAAAAGCCCAAGGCTTGGTGAGTGTGAGTTTCTGTTCAAAGGGACTGGGAGATGCAAGGGGTGTAGAAGACATATACGCAAATTTCAAAGTGGAGGCAACTAGTCAGAAAACAGTTTAACTTTTTTCTCTTACTGTTTTATTTTGTGCAATAATACAGTTCAGGCTTCCTTGAATAACTTCCTATATTTTAAAACCCATTTTAATATCTTTTTTAGGAGCACATATTCAGAGTCCCAAGGTGGAAAAATTAAAATATGATGGTCACTTCGAAGTATAGGACAAAAGTGGTACAAAATATGTGCGTTTTTTTTTAACAGAGTGAGTATGGAAAAACTTAGCATTAAAGTCTAAAAATGTAATTGTAGCTTGGTAGCATGATTAAATATGTATACTGTGGTCTTTTTGACAATTGTATTCATCCCTTTACAAAGCCTTCAGAAGTTCCATCACAGAAGCATGGATGCTGTTTTGATCTATTTATTACTCTTAAGTGTTCAGAGAACTGTCCCTATTTTCTAATTAACACTTTTAAAGATAAAAAGCCATGTATTAAATCAATCTGAATGATGGTTGTTTGTGAATCCCACAAGATAAGGCAATTTGCATGTTCACTTTGTACTTACAAACTAAATCTGCACATCTCCAAAGCAGCCCCTTATGATGTAAACCTTTTGTGAGTATTTGTAACTTGAAAGAAAGTTTGGCCTACCACAGAAGCAGAGCCAATTATCTAAAGGGCTTCGTTACCAAATATGATTAAGACACAAAGATGTTGGTCTGTTATTTTATATGATTTGCCGTGGAATTTAAGGAAACAGCTCTTAAAACATTCAGTATTATAGATTATTACCTTTTATTAGGGCACTGATGCAACTCAACTCCCCCACCAGTTAACTGATTTCAAAAGTAGCCAGTTGCCATTCACTTGGGGTAAAGTTCCTTTGATATGAATTAAATTGCTTGCTGATGAAAATCACCTTTCAGCAACCTGTTTGAGTTTCAGCTGATGCTATAGCACATGCCGTGATGTGAATTCCAGTACCGGTGCTAAATCACAGTGGTGATTTATTATTGGATTTTCAGTCCTGATGAGTCAGCGCTGTAAGATGTTTACCAAATTAGACTTTCAAGAACAATGGCATTTCTCTCATTCAATAGAAATCTTTGTTGCCAATTGAGGCTATTATTTCCACATGGTTATGGGGTGGTATGTTCACACTTGGGGCTCTCATCAGATAGGATTTCTTTGCTTTTGCAGGATCTGTCTTCATTAGACTTTACATGCTCAATCAGCTTTGAAAGCTTTGTATAAAAGCCCTGGTCGCCATCATGTGAGAACAGTTCCTTTATCACTTCTAAACAGTTCAATCTGTGCTTTCCTTTGCCAAATAAGTCAAGAAATGAGAAATATCATGTTGACTAGTGAAAATCCTATCCAATTTTTTTCTTTTATTTGAAAGAAAATAAAAAAGCAATACTTAATATCTACTGATCACTTGTGAAGGCCTTTGTAAAGGTAAGACCCAGAAAGCACAGTTGGGACAGTGGGTGAGATGATAGTAGCAGTGACTGTTGTTGGGGGGAAACCTGATGTTTTTTCCCTCTATTCAGTAAGTGTTTATTGCTCTTCATTCCAAATAGGTGCTGTTACACTCTTATACATGCTTCTGGTGCAAGGGTAAACATGAAATCCTTGTCTTCATGAAGAATATGACCATAAAAAACAAACTCAATGAATATGTACAGTCATGTCCAATTATAATTTCTGCAAGTGCTAGAGATCTCCACTAAAGTTAAAGTTCTTTAAACTGCAACAAAAGCAAGCAAAATAGGACCTGCTTATTCCAAGATCACTTCTGAGCTCATCTAAATATAAGCTTTTGTAACACATCTTTCAAGCAGCAACTGCTTCTTGGAAGCCCATGAAGCATTCTCAATTATAAATTCAAGCTAATCATCATAGAGCTTTATATTCTGAATCTAAATGGAAATGATCAGGGTGCATCACTCTGACTATCCCAGGCATGTTTAGTGTGATCCAGTCCAGAGAAAGAACAACTACGCGATCTTCAATGGCCTCATCTATCTCTGTTTTTAGGTAATTAACAAAACTGTACTTTTTTTCATTATTAGGCAATGGTTATAATGACATCAAATACCGACCAATAAAACACATTAGCAGCTCAAATCCTAAAGCAATGAATCTCAGCATTTGGTTTTTGTTCTTACTGCAAAACACATGGGAAACGAAATTCATACGTGGCACGAAGTTTTGTGGAGGTTTAAGGATTTGCGCAATCCCGGGACATTGACTACAATCCTCCTCTCTTCTCATTCGCTCAAGAATGCTCATGGGAATATCAGTAATTTAGAATGGAATGAGGATACAAATAACCTTGATTCCTCTGATATAAATTATTTTTAAGTAAATCATTTGAACAATGATTATTAATCACAAATTACTTATGAACTGTCTCCCAAAGAATCACAATGTCAGTGTGTACCAAAACAGGACATTTAGAACCACTGACTTTACTGACTAACTTCTGCTAAATTTAGATAGTCATATGTGCTCTGAATTTTCAGAAATTCATTATGTATTTAAATACCAACAACCAAAGCCAAATAGTGCCAAAAATTAAACACTTAATTTGCTTTATTACTTTTCTCTTACGTGGCTTCCATTTTCTCTTTCCTACAGCACGTTTGGTGGCAAGAAGGGGAGAGAGCTGGTTGGCTGTCTAAGAAGCAGGTAGTTCCTGTCCTCTGCAGCCTTGATATCTTTCAGACCTCACTGACAAGGTGTTGATCTGTGGAAGTAGTTAGCTCAGGTCGTGTTCCTGCAGCCCAGCCTGTGAGCATTCACTTCAATCGAAAGCCCTGTGGTCCCTGCCAGCAACTCTGGTCCACAGATGTCTCTAGATGCGGCCCCACCCTTGCTCGGTTGCTGCAGTGGGATTTGCAGATGATCTGCACACCAGACTCATTACCAACCTTAAGGGGGACTTCAACGAAAGGTAGGAAACATGCTGGCTTCACAAAAGTACTTTTTAATGTTTGATATACTCCAAAAAAGTTTGAGAACGAATTCATTTATTTTTGATTCAGGTGGGACATTTTGTTCTTTCTGTGAATTAGTTCATTGCTTATGGGGCTAGGGTAAATGTGGTTTTACATACCTTATGTTTAACTATAAATTCTTCTGAAAATGCAAACTGAAAGCACACTTTCTTTCTCATTAAATTCCATTAAACCAAAGGAAAGATCTAAGTAGAACTGTAACAGGATCTAAGCAGAGCAGTAAACCAAAAGTACAGGACTGCCTTGTAAACAGTACTACAGAAGAAGGCTAGGGAAGGTCTGCCCCTCTCTGCTGCCTCAACGTGCAATCCCTGTGGGAAGGCAGATGTACACATTAGCCTAGCTGCTTACACTAAAGAGCATTACTGTAGCACCTTGTAGATTTTACTATAGCATTGTTATTTTCATTATTATTATTGTGAAACTGGAAACAAGTTCAACAGAAAATTAAATCATTAAGTATCACCTCTCTAAAATGATTGACAGACCACAGATAATACCTGAAAACTTTGTTGAATTAGGATTAAGAAAAAACTCTATCTTAAAGGCAATCTTTAAAACTTCAAAGAAGAGGAAAGAAAATGTGAGAGAAATAAGAAAAATTAACAAAGAGTAAAGAACATGAAGACAGATTGGAAGAAGCAAGAACTGAACAAAGGAAGAAGGAAAGAAGGGAGGAAGGAGAGACAAAAGGAAAAGAAGAATGAAAAGGAGAATAAGAGAGCAGTATAAACTATGGAAGGTAAGAGTACTAACATAGATTTAAACACTGCACTTTCAGTGTAGATCAGCAAAACATTAGAAAGCACAGGTGTCTCTGTAATTGTGATACATTGGTAAAACTCATACTGTTAAATGAGCCTCAGATTCTCACTTCTACCTGCATGACATGGAAACACACTGTTAGTGCACTGGGCTACACTCCAAAAACTGCCAAAATAAGTACATGACAGTGGAAGACTTGGGAATTCTCCTGTCTCGTGCTCTTCTAGTTTTGAAGCATAGAACTTATAAATTTATATTTTACCAAAAAAAATTATATTTTATATCATGTCAATACTGTGCTTTTATACGCATCAACTGAATAGTTTTAAGAACACGCCACTATTTTATAAGAAAAATACTCTTAAAGCATGACAAAGACTCTGTTATTTTTTTTCATGGAGAAATTGTTTGAAGACCAAATGTTCACATTTACTTTATGATCCGAAGAATTAGAAAGAAACAAAATGCGTTAAAATGATATAGAATTAGAAAAAAGGAAATATTTTGTGTAGTCTATTATTCACATCTTTAAAAGCCTATGATAATGAGCAAAACATAAATCTAAAGATAGTTGATACTTGTTTTACAGTGTAGATATAAAACAAGAAACCCAACACCTATACTTTAAGTAGATATAAGAGGATGTGCTTCATGAAACTATTTACAAACCACATGCCATATCTGAATATCTACAAGAGCAAATCATTCAGTTAATTATAAACTTATTTCATACTGAAAATCTTTGTTTCCACTGTAAATGTTTTTCTTAATGGAGAAAACATTGAAGAAAACTCTTCCATCTCAATCATATTAGTTTATGCTGACCACATGGTTAGAAATTAAGATTTGTAACATCTTAAAAGTCTAACACATATACAAATTTCTATTTCTATAAGTATAAATTATTTATTCTTTTGGTTCTCCATTCATCAATCTGTAAATGGAGAAAATATAGAAAATGCATGTACTATGGATTTGCTTGTCTGCACTCCATTATGGAGCAATCCTGGCCCACATTTAAAGATTTATTTAAAGAGAGTTTAAATATAAACAGATTCATATGCACGTTCATATATAATGGAAGAAGAAAATGCTGTGGAATTTCCTCTCATTTTCTATACAAAACACCACTTTTTACATTTATATTTTTGAAGTATTCTTTCCTAAACATTCTCTTTTTTTATTCTTATCAGTGTAAAACACTAGAAACAAATAATTCTGTATTTATAATGTTCTTAAAATTTTTCTTGGTGTTTATTCTTGCTTAATCACAAAGTTACTAGTGTAGCAACATGTTGGCTGCTCACCCTGTCCAAAAGAGTAGTCTAAATTTACTAAGAAAATATGAATTTAAACAAAGACAGTTGCTACTACAGGTAGCTGCCCCTGATCTGGGCTTTCAGGATGATAGAGCAAGGAGGAAGTGGTATTTTAACTCCTCCAACCAGGATTGTTAATGTATCTCTGTGCAATTTATTCATGTACAATATTTAAATGTTTGTAAATCCTCTGCATTTTAGCTAGCGTCATTACTCTTTTGTGGTATTTTGTGTTATGAATATACACCAGTTTTGCCAAAAATTCCCCATTACTTCTCTTCATTAAATGACAACAAACTGTGCGAGTTAGTTCCGCATCAGCACTTCAATTCCCTTACGAAAAGTTGTCCCTTCCTTTGGTTTGTGAGCACTTCCAATACTATTCTTATAGAATAAAAGGAATGACTGCAACTCACATGGTAATTTTGCTTCCTTGCTTGTCTTGTGGCCATTTGGTTCTTTCTTGCTCGGCCTTTGGGCCCTGCTCCTTTGTGTCCTGGTAAATGGTGGACGAAGACAGCAGATTACATGTCTCTTCCAGTTACGCTTTGCCAAATTTGCTCTGAGATTTAACCATTTTCACCAGCTTATAGAATGACATACACCCTTGCTAAGAAAATTCTTACTATCCTACTGAGACTCATTTGCTTTTAAACCTAAACACAAACTGCCTCCAGTTAACAGATGTAGTGTTTTCCTGTGCATGTTGGAGACGCTGGGCTCTTCGAAGGACATCAGTTCAGTGGCAGCCCACAAACTTCCTCATGGAGAGTTACAGAAGTCTGGCCGCAGCCAGCACCGTGCCCTATTACTAAACGTGCTTTTTTTTTTTTTTTTTTTTTAACAGATACTGGAACCAAACACCAAAACCAGTTGCAATTCTCACAGCCTTTTCAGGAAAGAATAGAGTTTTGGACAGGTTGGGCAAAATTTTTGAGATTCATTGAATTGATAAATGTCACATAAATGAGGAAAGTAACTGAGTAGCTCCCGCACTGATCTGTCATCAATAGAGTTGTAGATCAGATGGCAATGTCATCATTTGTCTCACAGCTCTTCTCTTCTGCTTGAATGTACCAAATGAAGGATGCATTTGCTGACTTGAAATTCGCATTTGAGGTCCACTGATGATGCAGTGCAAAGAAGCCTGTTCTGTTCCTCTGCTCATGAATGAGCCATGCCAACCTTCACCTTTAAGTAGCTACATATTTAATTATGTGATATTTAGAAATAAAGTTTAGTCACAGTTCACTAATAACATATACCCACCTAAGAGAGAGACAGGGATTTAGCAATTCCAAAAAAAAAAAAAAAAAAGGCAACTCCGGTGCCAGATTGCAATATATTAAAAGCATTTACTTAAAGTCAAATTATAATAAATTAAGCTAGACTATAACAAAAATATGGTAAATTTTTAAAGGGTGATATTATTTTTCTATTTTACCATAAAACTTTCAGAAGTTATGGATTAACTTGAGGAAACAGAACAAAAACTGAACCCAAAGATGGTACAGTAGCTACTTTCTTGAAAACAAAACAATCTTTTTGTTCCTGCCATTTGTCTGAATTCTTCCTCCGGGTAAGCTGGACAGCTGCACTGGTAGGTTTTTTAGTCATGGGTTGTAAGCCCCACCTGGCTAGATTTGTTTAGCAGACAGCTGGCAGAATTAAATAAAAAGAACGAGCCACAAAATGCTTCCACCCCAAAAGCTGAGAAAGTATTTTTTGGATGTTTTAGCCTTTTTGGGATTTAGAATTTTCTTTCTAGATTTTTTTTTTTTGGTCTGTCTGTTTGTTTGTTTATTTGCCTATATTCACATACTATTTTATGTGGATAATCTATATTTTCACTCAATTATACTACCATAACCAAGGTAAAAATGCACAAAAATGTAAACATCAAATACGCATGTCTTGAACGGCTTTTCTTTTTTAGTTAGAAACACCAATTTGCAGTTTATAAGTCCCCAAGAATGACATAAGTTTTAAATTACCATTTTTTTATTTCTGCATTTTCTTTGCTATTTTTAAAGCCAATAAAATAGATTTTCTTCATCTGGAATGTTCTTTCTCACTTAAAGATAAGAAGGAGTCTAAATTGTGGGAATGGCATCTTTCTGCATCTGTTTCTCTCACAACCTATCAAATATCTAATTTTTGGCATGACTGCTGACTCCAACGGGGATGACATAAACCAGCTTTGTGGTTACATGTTTCACTTTTAATCTCATGGAAATAAAAATCAGCACTGAAATGTCCCTTTCCATGTGACAATTTGGGGCTCTTTTCCAAAAGCCCAGGCAGAGGGGCATTAACCTGGTTAGACTTAACACACAGCACACACAGGTGCATCGAGCATTTTTTCATTGTAGGCATGAATCAAACACCTTCAGTGGAGCTTTGTTTCCCTGCGAAGCAGAAGCCACAAACAATGGGGACCACATAAATCAGGGATAGCAAGATATCCAAGCACGCCAGAAATACACCCAAGAATGAGGAGATGGAGTAACTCACTTAGTAACCATACTGCTGTGTGTTGTGTCTCTTTTTATAAATGCAACAAGACTGGTAGAGTATTTCAACCATTGCACGTTACTACTTAGTACAGGGAGAATCCCCACTTTTCATTAAATAGTAAATATAGTATGGAAGGTTCAAAAAAACCAAAATGGTTTGGTTATGTTACTGATTGGAGAAAGTCCATGAAAATAGATTCCAACTGCTTATAAATGAGCAAGGGGGAGAGGTGTACTCAAGTTAAAGACAGTATGGCAGAGAAACATTAATGCCAGCAGCCCAGCTAGCACCTATGAGATGACAATGAATGACCACTATAGCAATTCTAAAACTACTCCAAGGTTCAAATCTATTTCTGTAGTGCATGGAAATGTACTGATATTAAGGACTAGGCCAGGAAAACACTCTTTAATTCATTACCTAATACTTGCTTTCCAGAGCAAAAGCCTGACTTGGCCCCTCTCCACCCAGGCTATACATTGCTCTGCGCAATGTAGACTTTATGGAGCCAGGCATGATCTGTTCAGTGCAGAAGCCCGATCTCTCTAAGCACTGATATCAATATCATACATTTCAAATACAAGGGAGGCCTGGGCAGGCTTAATCCCCTGAGCCCACGTAAACTGAGCATGATCTCTAGGGAGGCTGCTGGCATAGAGCAAAAAGACAGTGTTACTGTATATGCTTTCACATGGTTAGCAAAATGGGTCCCCATCAAAGACTAGGAAAACAGGCCTGGTGAGATGGGAGGAGTGAGCTCACTCTAAGTGTCTGTCTGACCCTTAAAGACAATTCAATCTTGGCTGTCATCTGACAGTATTGTATGTAGTTTGATAGATACAATTACAAATCTCTAGCCAGATAATTACAGTACAGTGCATCTTCTATATATTGGTGGCTTAGCAGAAGCAAAGCTACAAAATCCTTCTCTGTGTGTTACAGGGCTTGCTTTTTCTTCCTTAATACAAATTTCCTCTTGTCCTCTCCCCTACCTAAGAAAAAGGAAAGGAAAGAATTCCATGCAAATTGTACATTTTGATTGTGAATTATTTTGTAAATGTTTCATACAAATCCATCAAGTCTGTCCTAGGATTAATTGCATTGCAGTCAACTTCTTTACTAAAGAAAACTTGATTCTTATTTACTTCTTTCTGTAAGAGAATCATGATGAATTTTAATAGGATAACCCCCTACTGTTATAAAATCCCCTCTTTTGGCCAGAAAAGCTTTGAAATTCATAAATAAGGAGTAAGCATGAATTTTTTTAAGTCTTTAGACAAAAAAAATTTCTGCAAGTTTCAAACTCAACCTTGATAACTACTCAACAGCCATACTTTTTTCTGTTTTCATCACCTCAGTGAGCAGTACATTATTCTGATACTTTGTTAAAAGACCCTTTAATTGCAAATTGACCTTCCATTTTTAACAGAATCTGCCACCACCAAGCAGTATCTTATGTCTGTATGAAAATTAATATCATCCTTATTTTAGCACACACACATTTAATTGGGGATAGTGTGGACTACTTAGCAAAACAAATATTACTGGAAGATAAAAGAATTGTTTTCTAAATGTTAATTCTATTCATTGAGATCTGTGAGAGAAAGAACTTATTATTTTGGATAGAGGTAAACATATTAGTATGGGAATGCTGTAGTATATAGATCCCATCAATGTCATTCAAGATGACATCATAGTATTTCCTATTCCCCAACAGAAAATGTATTGTATTATTTGTTGGATAAAAAGATTCTACATATTATTGACAAGATTCTTTATTTTTTTAATTTCTAGATTTAAATGTATAACATAACAAAATTAATAACTTCTTCACTAATTTTAATAAACTATTAAATATATGTTTTCTGCACTTAAGGAACCAAAGAAACCAGCAGACTCTGTATATTTACCCAGGGATTATTTTCGTGGTGAAGAAATGTAACCAGCTCTTCTGTGGAACAGAGCTATCACTGGGTGCAGTAACAGTACGCTGCGATGTGCAAACAGGGAAATGAAGGGAAGCTCATTAGAAGGAAACTATGCGAGAATTTTAGATCAAACCAATGCAATTACCCAAGTTGGAATTATTCCAGGACACTGAAGCCCACACTAAAGGTAGGTAAATTGAACGGAATTTCTCAATTGTAGGACAATCCACCATGTCTCTGATAAGACTGGTATTTGTTCTATTTATTTGTCTTTATTTTATAAATACAACTGGCCAAGTAACAGCTACTGTCACAGGAAATGAGCGATGTAGTGCATTCAACTAAGGGGCACCTACACTCTTCAGGTATCCAGAAAGTGAAAAGAAAATATTTTTAGAGTTTGTTTTAAGATACGACACATCTGTTACTGGGTACTCAGGGGAGATTCTATTTTGCAGCCCATCTTACGTCTATCTGTGACCACATGACTGAGTTCTGGTCAATAGAATGTGGGTAGAAATAAATATTTGGATTCTAGCTTGGACGTGAAGTATCCAGCTTGACCCCACACGCTAACACACTCACATGAGTATGCACACACATGTACATGCACATCTTGCAGTGAAATTCTGGAAGATAATAGACCAAAAGAGTTAAAAATCCCCAAGTCAATGCTTAGAGGTTGGCTATCCAGAAGATGAACTCAAATATCAGACCACATGAACAAAGAAAACATATTTTTATTTTGTTAAAATTTGGAAGCTTTTGCTACAGCTGCCAGAGGTGTTTGACTAGAATGTCCCTGATAAAAATGGAATTCCTTTGAATTGCAAAATTGAGAAAGTTGAAAAGATATTCCACAAAGCAAGGATGTTTTAAGATGCACTTTCATTCATTGCTTATGGGAGTATAAAACTTTTATTGGTGTTCTGAAGGTGAAAAATAGTCAAAATATATTAAACTGTAAGGACTTTACCTAATTCATATGCTTTGATGTAGTAGACTTTACAACTAGAAATTTTCCTTGAGGAAAAATCAAGACTAGTGTCCAAGATTTTTCCTCAGAACATTGGTCACATAAATGTCAACAACAGAGAAATAGTTAACTTAGCTTTGGTACATCTACATTATAAAGTACTATACAATTATTTAAAATTATGTATAAAATGAATATTTTAGTCATTTACTTAATAAACTAATGTTTATTGAGTATCTCTTATATGGCAGGACTTATCCTAGATGCTAGGAATATAACAATGAACACCAACAAAAAGTTCTTGTTCTTTTGATGTCTATATACTTAATGGTGAGACAATGTACAACAAACAAATGAACAAATAAATAAAATAACACTAGTAACAAATGGGAAAATTTCTCCTCAGAGAATTGTTAACATATGTTATCCCACATATAGGCCCACAAATGTACACATACAGCACCCTATACCCAGAATTAGAAAGAAAAAAGCAAGAAAAAAAAATGACATTTTGCATATGCATGTGTAATTTTACTAATTGCAAGGAACTCAAAGGCCAAGAAGCATATAAAATATTGGCATTGATGATTATGAACTTCAAGTATTAGGAGTATAGCACCAGGGTGGAGGGATCAATCTACGTAAAGTACAACTGTAATTGGGCAGCCCCTTCTCACAATGCTATCGTACGAAGTAGTACTATGTAAAGTGATTTAAATTACTCAAAAGACATTATTTCTTTTTCCAAACTTCTGAAAAATACAAAAACATTAATCGGTCTGAATTGAAACCGACTGGTAGAGCTGAGATGGAAGTGAGAGAATGTGACAGGGTACAACAGGGAGAAAGGGAAGGTTTCTGTGGAAGTTGGGGACTTAACAAATGGCTTCATCACTTCCCTACCTGGAAATAGCAAAAACTTTTTAGGGCAATGAAAAAATTCCTCAGTTAGTGAAAAATTATCAATCACTACTGCTCTAAAGTGGACATTTACATTTTATATTAAAAGGTATGGTTTTTCAGGGGAAGCTTATATGTCATACAGGGAATGAGTCAATATGCTGATTTTTTCACGTGTTTGGTATTCCACTTGGAATTGTCAAGTTCTAAAACGTCATAGCGTCCATAATGATTGTTTTTGTGCTGAGGAATTGGGAGTTATTTTTGTTTTGTCTTCATACTTTTCAGCTCTTACAAATTTTAAGAGACTACAGCTTGCTTTAAAAATTAAATTAAAAAATACACATACACCACATTTATGTATATGAACAAAAATAAAAAGTCCTCTCTTTTTTCATGAGAGTTATAAATGAATTTTTTTTTTACCATAACTGGAACACCCATTCCATTGTAACATCACATTCCTCAGCACTAGTAGAAATGTCATCAATGGTGTCAGGTCATTGGCCCAAGTCCACATTGATCCTACCAAGAAATCACCAGGCAGGAGAGCTTAGGTAATGCCTTTGGGCTCATACCATCTCCTTAAAGACACAAAAATCATCAAGATGGTTAGCCTCCTGAAAGAGTGACTTCTCCCATATAAGCCATTCTCATTACTGACCAGACCCCTACAAGTCAAGGCAAGTCTGCAGATAGCATTTCAGAAGCAGACTATCTTCACATAGATGGGTAAGAGAGATTGTAACTAAACTTATTAACAGCAGCAAAAAATCTTTGGGCTATGTACACATACCAAAGAGGCTGCTGTTCTGGACATATCCTACCAGCACTAACTCTGTTTTCTGGCACTAGTGGACACCACTAAATCAGAAGTTTAAAGAAATCTAAGTAGAACATCTAATCCATCGCCCTGCTGGCAATTTTTCTGGCAGATTAGTATTTAGCCCTTTCTTAAAGTTCCACTGAAAGCTTTCCATTGATCTGAGGAAAGAAAGGCGAAGATATTTATATCCATGAGTTTTTCTAACCAAATGTGTAATATTTGCCACCTCCACAATCTGCAGTAGTTCAAAATTTTATAAGATTAAAAGTTAAACTTGTTGATTTCAGGAAACAATGAAATAAAAATATTTTGTATTATATACTACATTTTTTCCTCAAAGACTTTGATGAAGAGTTCATAAAATGGCATCTGTAGTTTAGGGCAAAGAATAAAACATTTGGTAGTTGACAGAGCAATTTGCAGAATTCAGATAGAAAGTACTCAGTTTTTAGTCATTCTTGACATGATTCTATGCAAGTTAAAAGCAAAATTTTAACTTATTCTCTGGGCAGGTCATTACCTGTGCTTAGTATGATGGCTTTTGAGCACATCTAACCTGTCTGTCAAATTTATAGCCTTGGTCACAAAATAATTTAAGAAAATATATAGATAAACTATCAAAAAAATTTTGTTTGGGAGAACGTTCTCTATTCCTCTAGAGAATTATTATTTTTCTGCATAAAATAAACCTAGTTCTATATTTACTTTTTAGACAGTGAAATGAAATTTGAAAATCTCCTGGCCAAATTTTGTAAAGAATTTCCCCAATCCAAATTCCTTAATTCTTTTCTTCATAGACCCTGATTCTTCAGATTTGGGAATTTGAGCTGTTTAAGATTAAGCAGGAAATATTCTCTGATGCTAATGCCCAATATACTGGCAGTGCTTACCAATATTTAGTGATTTTATTGTTGCTTGTTCAACCCCAGTTTGTTCCTCTGGTGCACTTCACCCTGAACTGATGTAAGCATAACAGGCCAATATTCCAGTACTTATCTCTGACATTTACTGGGGAGAATGATGCTACCTCCGTACAGACAAAGTTCAGAGCTCTAAGAAAACACGGTTGGCCTCAGTGTCTGAGCAGAAGCATGATCAGGCCAATAAATGTGAGACAGAGCAGCAAGAAATTTCAGTATGTGGACAGGCCATTGGGAAAACCAGAGAAAACCCTGCCTCCAGCGTTGAATGTTAGTTTCAAGGGTCATGACATGTCCTCATCCTTAAACTTTCTCTGGGATCATTGCTAGAGGCATGGAAGACATTGAAGTCTATTTTTTTTTTTTCAGAAACCTGCCTCAAACACTAATATTACGGAGAGACAGTTTGGCATTCAGTGTTTACTCTTGAATACTTCAGCCCATGTCTCATGGAAGGAACTGTGATTTCAGACATGGGTCACTACAAAGACTGTTTTTTTAGGATTTATTCTGCCTAGAACAGAAAGTTTATGAAAATGACCAAACTTCATTGTGTACTTAATATGCATAAAATAGCCAAATAAGTTATGGAAAAATTTTTCCCATGTGTTATCTTCCTTCCCCAGTAAGCAGGAGGAAAATTAAATCATTGTGAAATAAATACCATAGTCCTATAGAAAGAGAATCACACTGGAAGATTATAGAGTCGGAGTTCTAGACATATGCTATCACTTGATATAAAGTAGGTATATGTATTCTCATATACAATGCAAGATATTGTTCTAAATAATCTCTAAGATCATCAAATTCCAGGAAGCCCTGGCCATGCAGCAGAGTGGGAGCTCCCCATGGAGAGGGGAGGAGATAGATGGGGTTAGGGAAGGGAATTCTATATTCAGTCCCCTGAAACGGTAAGCCCAAGGGCAGACCAAGTCAACACGCACATTTTAGTTATGAGCTAACAGAGAGACATGGCAACATTATTGAGGGCAGTGGTAGTGGACCTATGGTGTGTGTGCCACAGTGGACATGCAGGGAGCTCTCTGTTGGGATGCAAGCCAAGTCACTGCAGCATTGCCCTAGCAGCCAAGCATGGCATAACAGCACACACAGGAGCAGTGTTTGACACCTCGCAGTAAATAGGTGGGTTTCAGGTTGCAGTTTGGTCACTCAGTCTAAATTTGCACTATCAGTGATCTAGGGGAAAGTGGTTGTCATCATCTAGCAGTGCTTGAGTCATCACTGAAAGAGGCTGACGGATGAGACGGAAGTAGATCCAGCCCTCATCTACTCTCTGGTAGGACCTAAGAAAAGAGGAAAAAACACATGGCCAATTGATAAGTGTAAACTAGCCTCTAGACCCAGAGAAGAAAGACAAAGGAGACCAGCACCAGACAAACAACATAAGGTACAGATCGAAAACCAGGCACAAGTGGAGGCCACAGGGAGAAAGGCCTAGGCCTACCTGCTTCAGAGGACTGTGTTTTTGGAGAACAGCACATGCTGAGTCCCCACTGTGCACGGTTTTTGCTAGGCAGCATCACCAGCATCCCTTGTAATAACTCTCAGAGGTAGTTACTGTGGCACCCACTATCAGAAAAATAGTCATCGTAGCATTTCTCCCAAAATGTTCCATAGACGATGAGCTCTATATCTAACTATATAGATTGGGAAACGCTGTTTACTATAGCCATTCCCTATTCTCTTAATTATACTCTTAGAGAATTATAATGCACATTAAAAGCTTTGAGATATCCTGTATTTAAAAAAATTTCCTTTATTAACCCAGAATTTCTAATGAAACTGCCTCCCCAGTACCCCCCAAAATATATGCATGTATGTACTTGTTATTTCAGAAACATTTGTATCTTTCTGATCTCATGTCCTTAGGAATTCACTCTGAAAATATACAAGAAATGTATGTGCTTTACAACACAAAGTGTGAAAGAAGTGTAAAATAATATTTATTGTGGTCAGTTTATGCTAGTGGAAATAAGTAAAGTGGTGGTATTAGAAGCTATTGGTCAAAGATTGGCTCTTGAGAATTTAATTTGGTATCAATCTACAATGACAATTGCCCTGTGTGGTTGAAGGTCTAAATTTCTAGCATGATACAGACCACAGATGGGGGATATTTTTCAGCTTACAAAAATATACAAAATGAATGAAGAAAAAGTATAAATAGTATCATGTTCCATCACTGTAGAATAAATTTTCTTTGCAGGGTTGGGGGAGGACAATAAATTCCTCCCACAGTATGCTCAAATGGTGGCACAATTCTGCCAGAATGGGGCTGCTATTGTAATTTCATATTCACAGAATGCTTTCACTAGAAAGTGTCTTTCCCTGATGGTCTCTTGCCATGCAGACAATGTCACTTTACAGACAGTTGTGAATTTTCTATTGTCTCCATCTCCTGATCAGCAACTGGTGCTGGAGCCATTGCCCCTGTGGGATACTCAGCTCTTGGGAAGCTGGTTGTGTATATTTGTTGGAGTGGAGGTAGCAGAAAAGTGATCTCAGAAGATGTTCTGGAAATAAATAAATAAATAAATAAAAATAAACGTGTTACAGTGGAGCTTCTCAGAGCTTCTAACGTGCTAATGACATGTGTAGAAGTCTCCTAAGAGTGGGTCAGCAAGACTAATTAGACCTCATAGAACTTTCTAAACTACAAATTTGCCTACATAACTGTGACATCTGGGGACTGGTGGATCAGTAGTAGACTCCTGTACTGGACTTTCCCCTTTCCTTCTGATCCTCAGCCATAGCTGCTGCTTAAGTTTACTATAAAGACTGAATGTGATAACACGAATGCTATTGCCTGACCTTGCAGTTATACATAGCAGAATTTCCACAAATAATTCCTACTAACCTGCAGGTAATGGAGAAGCCTTAATTGTTTGCACTTTGTACCTGGGAAAACTGGAAGTTCTCAAGAGTTGAGTCATATATCTTCCTCGGAAGAGCCAAGTCTATACCTTCTGTCTCTAAATCCGAAAAGCTTTCCCTTTGTCATTCCCTCTGGCCTTTGGGTGGCTTTTACTCTGTAACCACAGTATCACCTGTCACGATGTCATCTCTGCACAGAAATTGACTTTGCATTGAGTACTCTCAGTAAACCTAGTGGGAGCCTCACATTTGTGAATTCAATTCTTTTGAAGGTTTGTGATCAGAAAACGTGTACTGTCCAATTTTTCCCACACATGCCACTTCTTAGCCAGTCTATCACTGAGGGTCTGTGCAGTGTGGTCTGTTTCAGGCCCGTAATCATATCACCATTGTAATGAGTGGCAAATCCTATGTAATTTACACATTAAAAGGAGGCTGAGATGCATGGAAAAACCCAGCCCCCACTTGTCTAATGAAATTAAAGCTCTTAGCCAAATACTGGTGCTGAAAAGAGATGTTTGGGAAGGCTCCCTCCCCTGCCTCTGAAGAAGAGGGTGAGTATTCTTTATTCATGATCCTGCCCCTACCTAAATCACTCCCACAATAGGACCTCTAAACCAAGGGGCCCTGACTGGGAGCATGATTTACGCACAGCAGAGGCCAAGCAGGGTTTACAAAGGCATTATGACTATTTTCAATGACAATTGAAGGGAAAAATAAAGCAGCAGAGATGTTCTGTGGCTTGGCAGGCAAAGCACTAAACTGCCTGCCTCCTACCTCCTCCACCAAATGGCATTGAAGAAGCTTCTGGCCACACCTGATACAGTAATTATTTTGAGATATTTTTCACATTTCCTGGTAACTGAGCATAATCATGAAACAAGTGCGAATGATTCAGCCCTTGGGGCAACCCCGCCCTTGGGTGAGCATGGCTCTGGAAAGGACCCTTGGTCCTGTGCTAAGGCAAGAAGTGGCCAGCTCATGCCATCAACCCTGTGCAGGTTCCTCAGAGTTTCCCTTGGCTTTGAAACCATCTGACATCATCTTGAAGTGAGGTGAAACAAAATAAGACAAATGTATCTGGGTATAAGTGTCAAAGTCAAGAATCTATTTCGACCATGAAGGTAGTCACTGCAGTATATAGAATGTTCTCTTCTGTTCCATGAATGATAAATACATA
>PVJX010007051.1:0-47500 GCA_004027295.1 Dolichotis patagonum | reverse complement strand
GGCAAAGGATTGCATATAACTGACATGGAATCTGAAAGAAAATTTGAGAAGAGGACAGTCTAAGATCAGCCAAAGTAGCCCGCCAGGGAACAGCCAGATGGGTGAGCCCAGGTAGAGAGAGCGGAGAGTAGCTGCGTGACAGGAAGCACAGGACCCTGCCAGCAGTGACAGCTTCCAGTTTCAGTGGTGATTTCTACCAAAAATGAAATTAGCATATGAAGTAAGACATTGGCAGCAAAAATTAATAGACTTTTGCCTTCTGATGACTTAGCACGTGTCTTAGCAAGAGGAAGGCCCTGGTTAGAGACCAGAGCCAGAGCAGCAACTGGGGCCAAGGCAAAATGGTCAGAAGGCCAAAGCTGAGCTGCCGTGCTGCCTCCAAGAGAACTGAATTATGAAAAGAGCTGTGGATATCAGTCTTAAGGAGGTCAGGGCCAGAGTGGTCAAAGATTTCTAGGCCACAACCACAGAATTTTCTTAAGAGTCCTAAATTACTTAAAATACTTTTTTTTACTTAAAATACTTTTAGAAATACTAAAAATTGATGTTCTCTTGCCAAAGTTACGTAGATTGTAGCTTTTAAAGGACCCTTTCAGGGAAATGCCAGTTTAGAGTCAAAGCTAGTTCATTGAGCTCTTCCACACCGCTATGCATCACTGCACCGATCCGCCTCTGCTGATCTTCTCTGTTCTGATTTGTCTGATTTTATTATGTCTGATGCAGCTATGTTGAAGATAGCATGAAGCATTATGGCAATGTTGATTTCCTATTGTCTTGCTTTGAAGTCCTGTATCACTTTCACTATTTTGTTTTAATTGGCTTTATTCTGTTTAATTTTGTTTGGTTTTATTCTCTTAAAAATAAAAATAAATAAATAAACAGAAATAAGCCACACTTGCACAGGCCACCCACTGGTGTGGAAGTGCTGTTGCTACTCTTGTTTCACATGCTAAATACCAGGAGTTTTTTACTTGGTACAAACAACAAGGAATATTCCGCTCTTTCTGTTTCCAAGTAAGTATATAAAAGTCTATTCATGTCTTTCTAATTAATGATATTTTCTTTGACAGCTCATAACACGCTGAAATCAGATAACACAGACACAAAACTGAAAACTCCACAGTCCAGAATTCATGGGCCTACCAATACAGTTAAAGCTTTTAGGAAAAGGGGAAACCAAAGCAAACTGAAGTACATTACTTGGTTCCTAATACTTTATTGTGTTCTTTGATAACAGGCGTTTCAAGGTGTCACCAGTGGCAGCAATGCTCCCCATGCTGATAAACATGAGATCAGCTCTTCTCTGTGCCTAGGCAGAAATGCACATTCACCCTTAAAAATGAGCAGGGAGGCTGTCATGGACATAAGAGGGTCCTCTTTATTTGTGCTGTGGGAAGCAATAATGGATATTTACAGTTCTCCAATATAGCATAGGATTTCCCAGAATGCTGACTAATGGAAGCATTTGAGGCTTATTGATGTAGCAGTGTATTGAAATCATAGGTTTATTAATAAATAGCTTCATGAAAGAAGATGAGGAAAAAGGAGGTAGTGACTGACATGAGGGCACCCAAAACAGGAAGACCATGCAAAAAATCACGTGAATCAAGAAATGTGACCAGAGTATTAGCCAGGGGAAACAACTAAAAAATTTAAGCATTCAGGAAAAACATCCAAGTAGAATCTGTACTAACAGAGTCTTTTTCTTTCTATTTGCCAGTTTAATAGCCACAAATGTCTCTCAGCATTTCCCTCCCTAAGAAAGACAATATCAGAATATTTGCACTAGTTTCTTAAAATTGTACTAGCAGAAGATAAACAAAGCACAAGATATAGAAATATATTTTACACCAAAAGAAAAAGAGAGAGAGAGAGAAGAAAGAAAGAAAGAAAGAAAGAAAGAAAGAAAGAAAGAAAGAAACCAAATCCTCATATTTCTTGGCTCACAGCAGCAAGCTGACTAGTTACCCAAAATGAGCTTCCTGCAAAATCACTCTGTTCTCACCACAGGCACCATTTACCAACTGGGTGCAGCAGACACCAGGCTGGCTCCTGAACTTCTCTCCTTCAATTAAGCTGCGCAACCTGTTACCATTTTGCCAATGGACTCTATTTACTTAGGTTCTGCATAACTTGCCAAGTGCTCGCTCTGTGGAATTCCCAGCAAAGAGAAAGAAACAATTGGGGGAAATTTTCGTTAACATCCTTTCTTTTAACTTTCCACAGCAGAGGGGAATGCATCAGCGTGGAGCAGATGCGCTGAGACCAACTGCTCTCTTCCTCATGATTACAGTTGGTTATACCTGTGGATAGGCAAGCTAATTCTCCTGCAAATGTGCAAGAGAGGGTAGTACTGACGTACAACGTGTGGTCCTGAAGGCTTTGTTCCCACATAATAGGGTGCTTCATTTCACAAGACCTGGCACGTAGAGAACGCTAAAGCAAACAGCCCCATGAAGTTGGAATCCTGATCTGTGTCTGTATGGCTTGCAGAATGCCCTGGTTCTCAGCAATGTTGACATAAATATTGTGGAATTTCTTATTTGGAGTTGGAAAGTAATGATTCTTTCCACTTAATGTGCTCAGTGACTCTGCACCCTATTGTTTTCTGCCATTTGAAAATGCCCAGGGATGTCATTATAACTACATGTATCAATATTAAACCTTTACAAACAGTTGACTAAATGAGCTGTTATTATCTTTGTGTCTGAAAATAGTGTACCTTTTTACTTCATTTATCAGTAACTAGGTGTAGTCAATTGTGCTCTGGTATTGATCCCAATATCTATACCCATCGCAAACTACCTTTCTTCAAGGTCATTGTGAGGTCAGCTTATGATCAATATGAATTGACTGTCTGCAAATAAATTTATGTAGCTGACATAATTGCAAGTAATACCTTTTTCAAATTAAGGTGGACCATTTATGAAGCATATGTGTTTGAAACATTAATGGTAACATCATCCAACTCTGCATAATGAACCAGTCTTGCTAGAATTTACAAGTCCTCTTTGTATAACCGAAAGCTGTGTAAACTCCATGATAACCATTTCTAAATCACACCTGCAGAGTTTCAAGCTTTGAGTTTAGTGTAGATGCTAATTATGTTTTCCAAGCAATGATATTTTCCTATGTAGTCTCTGTGCATTTTTATTTCTAATTTTCAAGTCTCGTTTCTATCAGTGCTATTTCAGAGTGCAGGGTGGAGTGTTTAGTCACCCTCATCAGAGGACCGCGATTGGCAAAAACCAACTGTCTTGAGTAGAAATAGCATCATCAAATGCAGAGCTTATTCCAGTGCCATTCTGTACCATGGGCCAGTCGCACTTTTGGGAGACGCACTTGTGATCAGCCTGCTAGCCACTGGATGTCACTGACGCTTACATAAATGGAGCTTAAGGGGCATTTATCTGACTGTAAAAATCATGACTTCAGTAGAAAGCAGTTTAGCTAGAAACATTTCACTCAGGCAATTTCTAATTTCAGAAAAATAGGCTCATAAAGCTCACAAAGGCGATACCCAACTTCAAGCGTGATTAGTTTCAGTTGTTTGTTTCAGCTTTAACTGGGATATGAATAAACAGCAAGTTTTGGGGA
Source organism: Dolichotis patagonum (assembly GCA_004027295.1). Taxonomy (NCBI): domain Eukaryota; kingdom Metazoa; phylum Chordata; class Mammalia; order Rodentia; family Caviidae; genus Dolichotis; species Dolichotis patagonum. The sequence continues at coordinate 43,903 of PVJX010007051.1, read as the reverse complement.
TGTATTCATTTGACAGCAGCTGACATTCTGCTTTTAAAGGAACACTGCCCATCCAGGTTTGTGACATCCTAAAATGTGGTCAGAAAGTTCAAATCATAAAACGATAACTTAGGGCATTGTTTTAGATCTTTAATTATCATTTTTAACACAATGTTCTGCATCTTACTGTTTTATGAAAAATGTTTACAAAAAAATAAAAGTTATCTGAGGCACACAAAATATCCTTTCAATACAAATGATTTGGGTTCAAATTTTAAATAAGAAGTTGGAGTTTGTAAAGCATAATTAATGGTGACAACTGTCAGAAATACATCAGAGTATATTGTAAACTGTCTTCCATCATAAAAATTCATTCTTGAATCAGATTATGGCAGGGAAATATAATTTTCCTTGACAATTTCATGAATTCTCTTTCTAGAGCTTATCGGGGAAACCAATCAGACCTATCAGTAGATGGTCTACAGAGTAAATATGAAAAGATGCAATAGATTGGAAAGTTCTGACAAAATGAGGATTTATCTTTTGAACTGAATATAGACACAAAGCAAATGTAGTATGTGAGAAGACACTGTATAAGAGCAAAGAATTATGACAAATAACATCACAACAGATATGCTGCCATCCCAGAGCTCGAACCATCTGAGAAGCTATTTTGAATTAATAACGCATGCCATCATGATTACATTTGCTTAGCAGAAACATTTTAAGAAACACCAGCCTGCAAAAGGAAACTGGAACAATAGCTCTCAACCCTTACATAACATATAATTGCCATTTACTTTTGGAGAGAAAAAGGTTCAAAACCCACAGTAAATAAAGTCCAGGTTCTTGTTTTTAAGTTACAAGATATATTAACATGTGATCTATATTGAAATGAAATTAATATTCCCTCAAAAAATAAAGTGTTATCTTACTGAAATTATATATTCATGGGGAATAGAGTAGCTTGCCCTAGTACCATCCTTTTAGAACTTAAGTGCTGAATTACAGAGATAGAAGTCAATTAAAATCCAGTCTATTTTTTTGCAAATAAGCCATGGATGGTCAAAGAGCCAATCTCAACCCATCCACCTCCTCGAAAAACAGCCAGAATCAGGAAAATGCATCACGTGCACCTAGGCAATGTTATCTGTTATGAAACTGATTAAAATACAAAATTCTCTCCCCAAATGATGAATGCCAAGCAAATATGTCACAAATTGCTCATAGTTCAAGTAGTCAGAAACACCTGGAATCCCAGGTGTTTGGGGCAACTTGGTGCTGGGGAACAGGCAGAAAGAAAATACCTATCTTAAGTTAAATATATTTCCACCTTAAATAAATTAAAGCACACAGCAGCAGTAGGTAAGGTGGTCAATGCAATTAAATTCAAAACCTGAATGTGTTGAACTTTCTGCAATTATACATGGGTCATCTCTGGACAATATGCTGGCCATCTGGGAGCATCTGTGCTGTTCCCCCTAATAGAGTTCCTGCTGTGGCTCGAGGCCATGGAAGGCAGCTCTAAGCAGGGCACATGTGGTGTCTTTCAGCCATATTTAGGTCACAATTTGGGGTGGGAGGAGACAGGAATTCTCTTTTTATGCAAGCAATAAAAGTGAATAATCCATGTAGGTATCTTGTGCTTTGTCACATAGAGGAGAGTAGATTTTACAGTTCTGTGCCATGCCTCATCCCAAGTTATACAAAATATACAACAAAGTATCCTATGCCAAATGCTAAAATTTAGCTGTAAATTGCCTTCTCCTTTAAAAAAATGAGTCTTTTAAAATGGAAGTCTTCTTTTTTAATGAAAGGTGGGTAGAGGAAAGAAGAATTAAAAATCTGTTAATTAGTCTTTATGAATAAAATGCAGCATAGCTTAGAAAGCTAAGTATATTTTAGAAAAGATTTTTTTTTGTGCAAGTGGAGGTGACTAAAATGCCTGTCTTTCTAATAGGAATAATTGTAAATTGCATGCCCACATTTTGTCTTTCTCCTGATACTTATTGAAAACTTACATGCCCGTATTAGTTGACTCAAAAAGTGTTAAACTGATATAGTCATCATTTAAATGTGTACAGAAACAACACTGAGAAGCAATGCTTTCATTTCAAACTAAAATCATTCCAGACATGTAAACATAAGATAACAAGTCTTATTAAACATCACTTCTGGCATCAGTATAAAGCTCTGACCTGACATTTAATTATTACCTCCAAAAAACAAACTCCAACATGCACATTTTTAAAGTGTAAACCTTACATGTATTATCCAAATTCATTTGATATAGATTTTAAAAATGCAATATGGACAAGACTCAAATCCGACATAAGCAATTCCAGTTTGACATCAATTAGTGAGCAGCTTTTACTCTTATAGACATATTTATAATGGAAAGGAGTGCATTTAGACTTTAAGGTCCTGCCAACTAATCAATTTGATGAACTAATTGATAATAAATGTTAATTGACAACTAACAGCAGTCAATTAATTGCATTTCAAATGCAGCTCCAGGAAGCTGAGTTGAACATTATTCTACCTCGAGCTACTCAAATAATAGCTCAGCAATGACTTTGCAACAGTCCATAAAGGTCAAAGTGGGCTAGCCTTTTTCTTATTAGGGGATCAGGGATCCCAGGGCTTAGGTTTACAAAAATATCAAGAGCTCATGCCCAAAAGTCCTCTCTTTGCCTCAGTGCTGAGTCTGTTTCTGTGAGACAGACTGGTTTTCTGAAAGTCCCCTGTGGCATCCCTTTGGGTTGAAATGTAGAAAGTACTAACTCCAAAGAAATAGTTGGTGCTGCCAGTTGCAAAATCTTTGTCTTTGACAGAAGCACTTACCTATTGCTAACCCTAGAGTTTTAGGATGATTCTGTTTAATTATGAATTGTTCACATTCAAAAAAATATTTCCTCCTAAGTGTGTCTTGCGGCAAGAAAGATATGCCCTATTTGGTGGGTTCTTAAAGATAGTCAAAGGACAAGTAAGTTGTGCAATTAATGAATCTGATAAAATTCAGTCCTCAAAGTGTTGGCTGGTAGAACTCAAAGGTTCTTAGTTTTAGTCAAGTGATACACACTAAACAGTCTACAGCTTATTTTGAAAGTATGGCTGCAGATTCCAACTGAAATTTCTTTGCATTCTTGCCCACTGGAGGCCTTTTCCCTTTGTGTTCACTTTGCCTGGAAGGTTCTTTTCCTAGATGTCTCATGAATCATTCCTTTACTACATTCGGATCTTTCCTTAAATTTCACCTCCTCAGAGAAGTCCACCTGGCCATTCTAACCCAAGTGCACTCCACACCCATTGTTCACTACCCTTTCTACTTCATTTTTCTTCATGGCTTCAATCAACTACCTGTCATGGTAGTCCCTTGTTTCCGTGTCACTGCTCTTCTTTACTTTAAGGAAAGCTCTACAAAATGACACTTGAGTCTATTCACTGTGAACTTGTGCTCAATTGAGTTCTTAGTAATACCTGTTGAGTGAAATAAATATTCTGGAAATCTTTCATCCACATAAACTGCTATGATCTAATCATTCCTGGCTCAAAGCAAATGCAGTGAGCTCTCTACATCAGTGGGTACCACATCCCAAAGAGCGACCAACTGAGAGAGTCTGATATGGTGGCTCATGGTAGGCTGAGGCAGGTGATTGCAAATTTGAGCCTAGCCTAGGCAACTGGGCCATTTAGTGAGACCCTATTTCAAAAATTCAAATACACACACACATATACATATATAGGCCCAGTGTGAAGGCCCTTGATTCAATTCCCAGTAACGAAAAAAAATTGTTTTTTGAGGAAAATACTTGCAGTTATATTGAACATGAACAGACCTTCCTCTTGTCATTATTGTACGAACAGTACAATATAACAACTATTTACACATCATTTGCATTGCAGTAGATCTTATGAATAATCTAGAGATAATTCATATACAGAAGAATACGCAAACACTACACCACTTTATTTAAGGGATTTAAGCGCGTTGGGACTTTGATATTTCCAAGCTGGGTGCTTGACCTCATCCTCGAAGGATATAGGCATGCAGCAAGGGCGGGGAGGTGGAGCGAAGCAAAACTGAAATGGGGGTTGGACGACTCAGCTCCGGCCATGGCTTATGTGATATGTCACTTTGCGAAAATAATGCCAACAGTATGGGATTCCATTTTCTCATAATAAAATGAAGATCTGTGACAAGATGATTTTTTAAAATTCCTTCTCACTCTAAGGTTTCCATGATTTTGTTATTAATTTGTGCTATTTGGAAGAAAACAATTCTCCATTGTTCTTTTCTGGCCATGTTCTCCTTTGGAAAAAAAAGTAATAATACAATAGAATCATGTGTGTTTCATAAAGATTGTTACCTCAGAAGGCTTTGTGGAGTTAGGAAATGTCACTATAAAGTTAAATAAATGGCAGCTGAGGGAGGCGAGAGTGAGGAATACAGGGAGAGGTTAGGGATTTTAAATGAAATTTCAAGTGAGAAGTGAGATTTGAAGAGACAGCTGGAGCAAACAAGGCCCTGACAGGCATGAGGGGAGTTTGGGGTCAAAGCATTTATGGGAGACAATATAAAGGTAAAATGGGAAAAAAAATTCGGGAACTTTTGTAAAATTTTGGGTTTCACACAATATAATGTAATGGAGTGGTTTAATTTTAAGGAAAGGAAAACAACCATAATTCTAAAAAGATGGTAAAATGCTCGCCTGTGGGAACGTGGGTGTGAACGAGGGAGGTGAGGTGAGTGGTGTGAGCAATAATCCCATACTTTCAGACCACTGTGAGCTCTTTGGGTTCATCAGAGAATAAATATGTGTAGCTGAAGTCAAAACTCCTGGCTGTGATGACATAGATTTTTAAGTTCTTGCTGCTTTCTTTTGGCTCAAAGCCAAGGAAAACTCCCTAAATCCCTCATATTCTGAGCAAGAAAGAAGTAGTGCCTTTCAAAAAAGATTAGGAAGTATAAAAAGCCTTTTTTGTCCCCAAAAAAGTTAATCAAAAGGCTTTAGAAGGGCAATGGTTGGTCCCTTCCCCATCCTTTATTAGTTATCTTCAACCTGCGTTGGTCTGTGTTTTTGTTTTAGAGGGGAAACAATGGGAGCGTAGCTGGTGCAGTGATCTAGAGTCACTCTTTCATCTTCCTTCTGAACAGGAAAATGTTGCACAGATACCCTGGGGTAAGGGGGAAATTCTATTCCACACACGATGGAGTCATAAACTTATGGTATGTCACTGTCACAGGCAAACTCAGATATTATTTCAATAAACTCTTTGGGCAACATAATCTATGACTTTATTAAAAGACCCCCAGGTTTACTAGGTGAACTATAAATAATCTATATGCTCTTTCTAACAACGAAAAAAAATTCGTTGACAGAGCCAAGGCATTAAGTTTTCCCTTCAAATTGCATTAGGAGTGGATCTGCTCGTTGCCAACACAGCCTCCAGATAGAGTTGCAGGGGCTGGATGGGCTTCTAATGTACTCTGTGAGATCAGCAACGGCATCTGGATTTCCCACCACCTCCGAGTGCTGGGTGAACCAAGGTTCAGAAGCACACAAATATGCTGAAGCTATTTCTTCCACCATGTCAGAGGGAGCAAGTGATTTCATTTGTCCTTCTTCATGTTCCTCCTCAGAACCTTCATTACCTTCCCAATGTCCCTCTCTATGCACAAAGCCAATATTACAGCCCCCACACATCCTCACTCTTCCTCACCACCTGCTTACCTCTCACATTCTGTCTGTCCTCCCTCATTTTTAGCTCACATATACCTGTACATTCTGCAAAACCCAATAAGGAGCAATAGAAGCTGCTAATTTCTTCTTCTACATGAAAGCAAGCCAATGTTTTCATCCTCCTTGGGAATATTTTAGGTGTTCTAAGACATTATAGGCCTTGTGAAATCTGACCCCTCACTCAAAACCCAGTCCAAATGCAGAGAATGCACCAACTCAAAATTTTTCTCTGTTGAAGTAAGTTTTGTGAAAATAAGAATGTCTTCTCTATATTCACATCTCCCACTTTGGTACAGATTGAGGCAAGGGAATGAACTGGATGAATACACTGAATGACTGACTGCCCTTGGGGGTACCTTTGGAGTAAACTGAATGCAACGGCAGAATATACATACATTAGTAAATGGTAAGGGGTCAGATCAATATATAAATAAATACATATGAATAAAATAAAAAACTAAAAATAGTACTTGGGTGTAAGCAATGAAGAAAATGATTGGGAACAGAAAGGCAGAGGAATTTGGAAAAGAATAACATAGGGCAAAATGTTAACCTAGGGCCGGGATTTAGCTCACTATAGTTGCCTGTCTGGCAAGCATGACAGCGTGAGTTCAATCCTTGGTACCAAAAAAAAAAAGTTAACCCAGCTCAATTTAATTAGAAAGGAAGATATAGTAGGAAAAGAAGGACAATTCAAATAGAAAGCAATTATAAAAATACTAACTTTGAAAATCATATAATTGCATAACAAAAGAAAGGTTTAGACTACTTTTTCCCAAAGCAGTTTGTCCTTTTCTAATCAGGTTCCAATGCAGTTACAGTTGATGCATCCTAACTCATTAGGAGCGAATGGGCCCGATTCTAAAGTAACTCTTCCCAGTAGTGTTAAAATAGAGTTCTGGAGGCCCAATAAGAAAGGTGACTTAAAAATCTGCTTCAGAAAAATCTAGAGTTAAGCGTTGTTAAATAGATATTCAATGGAAGTGATATACGTGCGTTAGACAAAGAACCAATTACAAATACTCCCATCATACTCTGGCTTTAGATGCTTTTCTAGTATTATCTATGCCAAGAATAATATATGGAAGTTCTTGTTTCTACTCTCAACCTATTTTCCATGATGCTTGATTTAAAGAGACCATTCTTTCATCAGTAGTTTTTTTCTTTTTTCTTTCTTTTTTTATTTTGAAGGTAATGAAATACAACAAAACAAGACAGAACAAAGCCAATCAAGACAATGTAGTGAAATTGGTTACAGAACTTCAGAGCAGAATACCAGGATAATAGTAATAGGTACCCTCGTATATCTTGTTATATTTCACTGGCTCCGTTCAACCAGCACGAGGGCTCATGCATGTTCAACCCTTAACTTAATGCGTACACACACGATCTCCTGTTTCTTTTCCTGCACTTGAATTGCTTCCATTGACCAAAGCTGCCAAAGAAACCAGACACCAAGTGACAAAATACCAAAGTGAGTTGACAGGTTCTTTAGGAAGGTGCCTATACACTGAGGGCTGCTCTGAAGACTCTTTCTGGTTTCTAAACGCTGTATGATCTAAAATGCTTCAGTCAGAAGCAGGGAAGAGGCCATGGATAGTGCTCTCAGGTAACACAGTCTAGGAAAGATCCTGGTAGTGCGCTCACAAGACCCTGCCTGCCTGGCTCCACTGCACCAATCAAAAATAAGGCAGTGTCCCCTTTTGGCAAATGGCCAGAGGAGGGTGCTCTGTGGTTAGGAGAACCCCTTGCGGGAGAGAAAGGATGAATAGGGATCTTCTTTCCTCTCCATCTCCCTTCAAACCTGCAAGTGGAGCTGCTGTGGTGTTTCTCCTTTTTTGTCTCATCCTGTCACTCTCTAGTCTTTGAACAATAGAGGCAACAATGGTCTTGTCTAAATGATTTCACAGGCTATTATTCAGACACTCAACTTTTAACATTTCAATTTTGTCATTCTGTTTCTACACAAAAGGTGCACTTCTACAGTATAATGTTCTCAGAATTATGTCAATGAGCAGTAATGGCTTTTAACATTAAGTTGATCATTAACAACTACGGGATCCGAGGCATAATAAGTACTTCAGTCTTTTGTGTGGTTATGACATTATGAAATTTGAAACTAGTAGGTAGATGCACGCATAACAACATATAAAAATATTTATGTGACAATAAAAGAAGAGAGAAAAGCAAACCATTTTAAACATTAAAAAGAATAAAAATGCTAACATGCTTTATCTAGAGAAAGTGAGCTTCTACAAGAGAAAAAGAGGTAAACAGTACCGCTGTCGTAACATTTTTAATAAAGGTTTTCATAGCATTTCTAAACATCCTGTGCAATGGTCACTTCAGTTGAGATTTGTTATGTTTTATTTTTTGAGACAGGGTCTTGCTATGTAGTCCTTTCTGACCTCAAACTTTCAGTAGGCCCCCTGCCTCAGCCTCCCAAGGGCTGAGATTACACGCATGTGCCCTGGGCTTCGTCAATGGAGCTGTAAGAGTTTTATTCCTAAAGGAGTTTATTTGAAGTACGATAAATAAAATGGAAAGGTAATTCCGTGTCTTAAACATTATTAGATCTCCTCAAATCTTCAAATTATTTGGAAAAGACGGTGGACTGGTCATCATCGATATTGTGTGATGGTTTTATCTATTCTCCTCCAGTTCAGTTGTTGCAACTTTGCCTGTGCTAATTACAATTACATAGCACTAAGTATCAAACCACCCTAAATGTCCTAAAAGATAGGGATGATTAAGTTACGATTAAGCTATCTGTTGTGAGGTTCACCCTAAATTTTTAGTTAAAAAATACTTACGTTAGTGAGAAAAAGAAAAATTCAAACTTACATGGTGTATTTGTGGGCATGGGTGTTGTGGGCAAAGCAGTATGCACAGAATGAAAGGGAACAGGGGACTGAAGGAAGAAAATACATGAAATCAGTAGTGTGAATCTGTGGGTATTTTCTATCCCTCACCCCTTTTTTTCTCCTTTTTCTTCCTGCTTCTTTTTTCATATAATTCCAATTTTTGCTCAAAAAGTCCATTTGATTTTTACATTTTAAAAATGATGGCTAGTTAGTTAATCCTGTTAGCTGTCCTCCCTGGAAGTTTCTGAACCAGATACACAGCTAAGAGCAACATGCAACTAGTCATGGTTTGTACTGTTTGAATTGAAAATAGGAAAACTTTGTGTATATTTGCCAATCGGTGAATTTTTTTTTTTTTTTTTTTTTTTTTTTTTTTTGTACCAGGGATCAAATGCACAACCTTGTGCTTGCCAGGCAGGCGCTTAAGCCACTGAGCTAAATCCCCAGCCCTAGTTGGTGAATTTTTGCAGTGGTTCAAATGGGCCTCCCTCCACCTGGCCCCCCTCCGCTGGTGCGGCAGAGGCATTCAAGGCCACTTTATTGAGCCCACAGCTCGGCACCCTACTCTGTCGGGCTGCCTGGTCTCCTCACACTGACCTTTTTAAACCCGAGCTCCCAGCATCAACACAAGAGTTTTTATTGAGGGAATGGAACCAGAAAGAATATTTTGAGGAAAGGTAGAAGGCTTTTATTGCCTCATTCCTGGGAGCAAGGAAAGCCTATCAGGCAATGTGTGCCTTCCAACTGTAGGAAGGAACTTGACACAAGTTGAGGTGTGAGACAGCACATGAGCAAACCACTGCTCAGCGCGCTGAGCTCCAAGCACACCCACCTGGTGAGCTTCGGAAGCGTTTTTGGTCTGTCTGGCCCACTTCCCAACCACCTTTTAGGTCCGTTTTGGAGCTAAAAGGGTAGGGTCCTACTCGTCCCTTTTGGAATGCTCTCTTTTATCCTGTCTTTCATTCTTAGTCCATTTAGAGATAACACATGCAAATTTAATACATACATCTCACTTATAGTACTACTTTTGACCACAAAGCATTCTAAGATGTTCCAATTAAAAACCACTTCAATTCTTTAATTATTCCTATTTTCCTTTCCACAATTAGACATTAAGAAAATACTGATAATATAGGAGAATTGTGCCAAAATCATGTTAATAAAGAATGCTTATAGCTTAATGCTCTTGGCTATCTTCTTAAAAACTTCAGATACAGGGAATTCTTGTGAGCTATAAAACACAATAATAATTGTTTTGGTTTATATGTCATTCAACAGTTCTAAGAGTTTGTTGTCTTCTTTTCTGATTTTCAACTGCTATTTCTTTTTTGATGTTTGGGTTTTTTTTTGGTTTTGATATTTTGGATTTGTGTTTTGTTTTGTTTTGTTTTGTTTTGTCAACTGCTATTTCTTCAAAATCCTTAGGGACAAAAACATTAGTTTGATCTTTCCTATGAAGAAAGAACAAGTGTATACAGACAACAATAAATCAGTCAGGAACTCAAAGGTAACTCTCTCAGCAGAGCACAAGCTATGAGCAGCAACCAGTGTTTGCCTAAAAAGCAAATTATTCTGCAGACCAGTTTAATCACATTCTGTGATAGGAGAAAAGGTGTGCACAGATATCTGTGATACAATTTTCTTGATCTTCAGGAAGTTTCTGGTTTCTCACTTCTACAGTCCTGACCAGGGTTGTCAACAATTCTGTCATCCATACCAAAAGGTGACCACCTACCTGCTCTCAGGTGGTCTTTCACATTACTTTGCATAGGACCATGCTTCTGCTGTACCCAGGATGCCATCTCCCTGAGACCCTGCTTGCAAAACTCAATGTCTGTGCCCCCTGCTTTCTGCAAAGCCACACAATAGGAAAGCTATTGGGCTGGCAGGATGCCATGATCTGTCTTTTCTTCTGGGGTCTGTCATGATGCAGTAGTCACCTGAGGTTTGGCAATTTGGTGCTGGCTGAAGGCAAGAGGCCTCATTTCTCTTCCACCTGGGTACCCAAAAAACTGTTCAGGATAAGGTTTAGCTCTCCTCTAAAGAAAGTAACCTGAGAGTAAAGGGCAAAAGCCATAGTGACTCTTATCACCTAGCCTGGCAAGTCACCCTTGTACTTGTCACATGGAGCAGCCCCATCCATTCTGAGAGGGAGCTTTGCAAGGGATAACAGACAGCAAAAGTGACTGAGGGCCACCTTGGTCATCTTTTTGTGACTCATGATATATCCAACAAGTTGTGAAGTCTGTTCATTGACCAATTTGAGTCCAGACAGGCCTGTGGCTCTTTGGCCAATTGATTACAGCAAAAATGATGCTTTTGCATGCCAGTTCCAGCTAAGAGTGCTTCAAAAGAACTCTTATTTCTATGATTTCCTGCCTTTTGGAGTCTTGGGCCCTAATGTAAAAAGTTCAGGCTTCTCAATGGTTGGTGGAAAGAATGGTTACTTGGAGATATTTTGAAATATCGAACATCTGTGGCAATGGCCCGTGTTACTCGATTCATCAGATGACTCCAGGACGCATAGCTGTATGATCACAATCACCTGAGAGACTCCAAGTTAACTGCACCCACCAGGTGAGCACACCAAACTCACAGAACCACGAGGTATGATGCATTGCTATCTTTAGCCACAGAATTATGGCTAAATGGTTTGTTGTGCAATGACAGAAATCCAGAATAAAAGTTATTCAAGTTTTTGTTACTCATTCTTGATACTTTACATACAACTCTTATTTTAGAACATAATTTTCACTTCTGCAGGCATTTTTATACCAAAGGCATTGAAAAATATGTGGTCACTACAACAAACCCCTCTCCTCTACAATTGGTTCTTTGACATTACTTTTTCTTCCTACCTTCCATTGCCATAGTAGTCACAGGGCCTGTTGTGAAACTGATAGTAAACCTTTCCTGATCCCCAAAGCAGGCTCCATCTGTGTTACACATTTCCATTGCAGTATACATAGCTCCTTAATAGCACCTGTTGGACTATATTTAATCATAGTTTACATAATTAATTTGTTGATATTTGTCATCTTTTCTAGAGTCTAATCTCCCATAGCTAAATTTTGTAAATATCTTATTCACTGATCCATCCCAATGGATACAATACTGATACCATACCTGGTATCAGTGAATAATGTATCAATTGGCTTTTGCAGTTTGCTTGATTTTATGGTAGCAACTTATTTTTAATGTATTTAGTCTGTCTTTTTCAGTTTAGTGACAGTTACAAAGAAAAACTTTAAATCAACTAAAGTTTTAGCTAATTTTTCACAAGCTTCTGGAAATCAATGAAGATAACACTCATTGAAATGTGGCATATCACACGCATCTCTTTATGCCTTTGGGTTAATTTTGGATTCTTTTATGTAAAGCGGAAATCTAGCTACTGTGTATTAAGGATAAGTCTTCATATTTTATCTTGTTCATTAACATAAAATAAAAAGAAAAAGTTCTTCCATTTCTTGAGTTGCCATTTTACTTTCAAAATTTCATGTAATACGTTATTTTCATTAAAAAACTGGTTTTCTACATTCTCTGTTGCATATTTATTAACTTATTTAAACCACAAATAAAAGATTCTCCAACATTTTCCTTCAGAGACCTTGGAAAGCATAAAGCTCTGGTTAATATAATTATACTAGTCTTCAAAAATCAACATCACTACAAAAATTTTCTATATTAATAAAAAATGGAGCCAGATAGACTGTTAGGTAAAGCATACACTAACAAAGCACCAAAGTGGTTAAACACAAGGACATTTTCCTATATAGGAGACCAAAGGCCCAAATATTCAATAACAAAAATTTTAGCCATATGTGCACTTACGTAGAACAGATTATTAACTGTTCTCTATAAACACAAGAACTGAATCACAATACATATGAATAATTTTAAATTATTTTATGAAATCACAGGCACTAAACAGTGATGATCATTCAGTGGAAATATATATCAACATATATGCATGACAGATAGATTGAGTTCATTTTACAGTGTCAAAAGGAGGCAAATTCTGCAAATGCTTATATTCAAAAACATTCTCCAATAAATTACTTTTTTGGATGACACTTTCAGTATTCTTTTTTTTTTCTTACATATGCTTCTAAATCTGTGTTTGGAATTCAAACTTCAAATATAATTACTTCAAGTAGAGGAATATATCTACTTAACATCCATGGAGGCCTGTTATTTTACATTCATAGAGTTTCATGGAAGTTCCCAACTAAAAGCTTTTAAAAGTTTATCTAGTTTCATGATTTTCAAAGTTTAATGTGCATTAGAATTCACAACGGGGCTCATTAAAACACAGATTGCTGGGTTCCACTCTCAGAGTTCCGATTCCTTAGTGCTTAGGAAACACCCAAAAATGTGCTCTGTAACTAGCTCTCAGACTGCTAATACTAGGGGATTCTAATTTGAGGGTCACCTATCTAACCTATCACTTATTTCGTTTCTATAAACAAAGAAACAAAGGCTCAGAAGAATTGAAAGATTGATCCAATATTGCTGCTGAACTTAGTAACAAAAAAGACGCACGGACACAGGACTAGAGTTCAACTTTTCTATACCAAATAGACTGCCCTGTCACTTGACTTTCCCAAAAATGAGCTGTGCTCTGTACCATGTGAGGTACTGATAAATAAATAAGTCACAGCCCAAGGAAAAGGAAAGCACATAAATATCCTCTCTCCCTGTGGACAAAATTAAAGATGTGCAGAGCCATACCAAAAATTGTATGTTCAGGTAATTCTTTGTGGCCCATATTCCCTTTTTGAAGTTTATTTCCCTCTAAACATCTAAGGGCTCACTTTGCATTCTTACATTGCAATGTCTCTGTTGATAACTTTTCAGTAATTCCATTACGGAAAATCACAGGGTTGTCAAATCTTCAAGGATCAGAAGATCATGAGTTGACAAGTAGCAGATGCAGAGAAAGACGTTTTAAATAATGTGCATTCGTCCCCCATGTGGAGTGAAGTAGAATACCTATTACTCCGCTAGTAAAACCAGCCAAGAAGTAACAAAGAATGTAGTTATGCCACAATATTCACCATTTCTTCCACTTTCATTCAGTGAAGAATCAAAGAATTCAGGAAATAGAAAACTCTTAGCTTTTCAAACAAGCTGTTTCTGTTTAAGCACAGAAGTTTCTGTTAAAATTTAGTATAATTGTGATGTCACTGCACACAGAGAAAGCTGCAGGCAAACAGAACATTCTCATTGTAATACCACTACTGTAGGCATATTTGAAACACTATAGCATCTTCAGACTATAATTATAACTGTTTGTTGCTTCTGTGGTTTCAAAGATAATAGAAGTTGTTCACAAAATTTACACAACACTGATATGTTGCATATAAAATATAGACGATCACGTGCAAAATGTCCCATTATACATTTTCTCACAGAGAAAAGCAGCTGAGAAACCTATAGACCATCAAATTATGACTCCAGTGTTTCATTATAAGCAATTAGACTCCGGAACCCAAAGGTACAACCAAAATGCTTGGTGTAATTTGGTTAAGACCATTTAAGAGCTGGGCTACAGGTGCTTGAACCCATGGAAAAGAGAAATCCTGGAGACTAGACAGAAAATTAGTACTCCATTGGTAATTGTTTCTGTACCCAGGGTTTTAAAGTTGAACTTGGGCTAAAATACATTTTAAATGAGAATAATTCAAAATCACACTCATTCATCCCACGAGCACTGCCTAGTCCCTGCCATCGAGGAACTCAAAACCCAGCAGGGGAGGTGGACATGCGTTCATTCTCTTAGAAAACACTGACCACTGCCACAAAGAAGGAGCAGTGGTACAACCTTTCATTCTGTTACAGGACACAAGGTGTACATGCTCAGACGACAGAAATTAGAACTTATCACCAGTAAATAACTTTGATCAATACCAAGAATCAAAAGTAGTTTCCATATAGAAATGGCCATAACCTAGCAGAGAATAAAGATGAAAGATTGAAGCCTGAGCCCATAGAAAATAATGTTACATAGATACTGTTTCTAGACAACAAGTGCCTTGTCGAGTGGCTGAGGGCTCTGAGAAAGAAGAGTTTCTGAGAAGCCTCACTGGCAAATGCACCTAAAAGTAGTGGACAATTTATAAAAGCTGCGTGCGATGCCAGGATGAGACACTGTAGTAACAAAGGCATTCATATGACCCAATGATAAATAATCCAAGGGATTAACAAAAACAAAGAAGAAAAATATGCAAAACAAAATATCCACATGCCCATCAGGGGTGAATGAAAAGTCATAACCATACCATAAAATACATAGTGCTAAACAATGTGAAAGAAATAAACCTGATACATGAACAACATCAATGAATTTCCAGAGAATTACACTAGGCAAAAAAAAGTCAGTGCTAAAATGTTACATAATGAATGACTCCATTACTGTAACAGTCATAAAATAACAGAACAAAAGAAACACAACAGATTAGCAGTGGTCGGAGACTACAGGAGAGGAAGGGGAAAGAGAATCAAGTGAACATATACAAAGACAATATGAGCGCTTGTTGCAATGATGGAATGTTTTATATCTATACTTACGGATTCTAAATGAACATAGAATACAGAAAAGTATGAATTGTCTAAAAGGGCAGTAAGTGTCAGAGTAGGAAACTCCAGGTTTCCCTTCCTAAACCTTTCTAAAAGCAACCAACAAGCTAGCAAAAACTATCAAAATCAAATTTTAAGAAATTTTTAATCTCCTCAAAAATTAACAACACCCAGGGGGTGCCTCGGTGAGGAGGGTGCTGAGGCTGTGTGGTAAGAAGGTGCGCTGGCCTGCGGAAGCCCCTGGCCACCTCCTCACAGCCTCAGGGAATGAGAAAGACTTTATTTCAAAGAACTGTGGTTGTAGGTCTCATGCTGTCTCATAGTTCCTTTGAGTATCAGCATAGTGTCTTCTCTACGTCACAACCAACTCAAGAGTGTCCCTGGGTAGCAGGGGTGGCTACCTAGGAAGCTTTTCTAAATCACGCGAAGCCACAGATGTTGGCCAGCGTGGCCTGGGGCACAGAACAAGACTTAAAACAAGCAATGCACAGAACAAGAATCCTCTGGGGAGGACGGACTTGGGAAAGAGGGTATGTGTAGGTGTAAGGGCTTTGAACAGGGTCCTTGTATGCCAGGGACTAAAGAGAGTCACATGGTGCCCAGGATGTGATGCTCTGGGAAAGATCTTAGAAGACCTAAGCTTTCCATTCTGGCTACCCTTCAATCTTCATTCAAGCAGGCAGAGAAGGCTAAGAGAGAATTTTAAATGGCCTGGCTAAACAGCCAGGCATGTTGATGCACAATTGTAATTCCAGTGCTCCAGTGGGCTGCGGCAGGAGGATACCCCTGAGTTTGAGGGCATTCTGGACTACAGAGTCAGTTCAAGACCAGTCTGAATTATGTGGCCAGATCTTGTCTCCAAAATAAATAAACATCCTGGCATTGAAGAAATGCTCAAACACTGAACAAAGACAAGACTGAGATTTTTTTCTTTTAGATTTGTGTTAGTTTCAGGTGTTCTTAAAACACTTAACAGTGTCAAAACTTATGCATACCACTAATCTAATGGAACAAAAACTTCATTGTATATGCCTTACAAAAAACATACAGATTTTACATACAGTTGTGGTTTAGAAAATTCACTAAACCAGTAAAAAAAAAAAAAAAAAAAAAAAAAAAAAAAAAAAAAAAAAACGACAACCTGCGACAGACAGGAACAATCAACTCCAAGGAAGAAGAGAGAATCTGAATTTAGATGTTACTATATTTTAATATTCAGACATCTAGCATTCAACTAAAAATTATGACTAGAAATAAGAAAGTATAATCCATTCATAAAGGAGAAACTGTCCCTGCAGAAAGCCTAACCAGTAGACCTAGCAGAAAAAGACTTTAAATTCTATTACATAATCTTAAAAAGATAAGGCAAATGGGGATAAGTAATTAAAGAAAATGAGAAGAGAGAAAATAACACTAAAAAGAACAAAATTATTTTAAAACTAGAAATTCTGAAGTTGAAAATCATAGTCAACTAAATCAGTAACTTGCCGGAGTATTCCACAGTGAATTTGAACAGAGAAATCAGTAAATTTCAACCTAAGTCATTGAGATATCCAATCAAAGAGACAAAAAGAAAAATAAGCATAGGCTAACAAACTGTGAAACATTAACAAGATGCTAACTACTCATAATAGGAATCTCATTTGTGGGTAGGAGAGAAAGAAGCAGACAGAGTACTTGAATAAGTAATGACCACCTATATTCCAAATTTAATAAAAGACATGAACCTACATAGGCCAATAGTTTAATGAACACTATACAAGATAAATGCAAAGAGATTCATTCAGGGATACATTATAGCCAAATATTCTAAAGATGGAAAAAAAACTCTTGAAAGCAGTCAGTCAAAGACTCCATCTCAAAAATTAAAATAATAGAATAAAATCTTATCAATTAAAATTAAAAACTCAATCAATTCATTAAAAATAGAAGGGAGACCTAAGAAAGAGTTCTCTACAGAAAATGAATGAAATATTTACAGGAAATATAAGAAAATTTTTTCAAAATCCAAAATGATCAAGAAAATGTATATTATATCTACCATGAAATATGTCACTTCCAAATGGACTGTAAAAATTAAGTCTGAAAATGCCAGGCATTGGATATGCACACCACACAGCTAAAGTGAGTGAAATGGCAAAACTGTTTTGGAAAACAAGTTGGAATTGCTTGGTAGTAATCAATTTTTGAATGCCCAGCAACAGTGCTTCTAGGTATATATCTTAGAAAAATTCCTGAATTTTTCAATATAACAAAACTTATACAAGATCACTAAATTTTTTGTGATAATAACTCAGTCCAAATTCCTGACAATAGTATAATACAAACTAAATTGGAATTGCTTCCTTGAAATGCAATATTAGAGCTGGGAATACAGCTCAGCAGCACAGTGCCTACCTGGCATGTGCAAGGTAGTAAGTTCACTACTGTGTATCAAACACGTAATAATAATAATAATAATGGCAGCCAGGCATGATGGTAATCCCAGCACTGATGGGCTGAAGCAGGAAGACTTACATGAGGTTAAGGCAGCCTGGGCTACATATGAGGTCAAGGTCAGCCTGAAGTACACAGCAAGACCTTGCCTCAAAGAAAAGTCATGCATGAATGAAAATTTATGGATTACACACAGGCATCAATATGATTGTTTCCCAAAATGCAATGTGAGTGAAATAGCAAGCTGCAGAGGAAAGCAATGATATCATTCCTTTTACAAAAGTTTGAAAACTAGGCAAAATAAAATGTAATGCAATACAATACAATATACATAGTATATTTAAACATATGCATATATGTCTCCATACAGTAATGGATACAGATATACTATAAAGCTTAAGGAAGACAAATGGACAATCATAACACAGCATAGTAGTTACCATGGAACAAAGCAGAGAAGGTGAAATGGTGTTGAGAAAAGGATGCATTGGAGCAGCAATTCTCATGATGAAAGCTTTCAAAAGTAAAGGTAGGCTGGGTGTGGTGGCACACTCCTGTAATCCCATACTCAGGAGGCTGAGGCAGGAGGATCATTGCAAGTTCAAGACCAGCCTGGGCTACAAAGTGAGCCCTGGAAGAACTGCATAGCAAGACCCTGTCTCAAAAAGATAAAAAGTAAAGGTAATGTCTTGTTTCTTAAGCTGAATTGTAAGTAGATCATTTTTAAATGCTGCTTACATATTGTATTCCTCTAGTGTTCTGTATTTCACAAGATTTTGTATTCACAACAACAAATCAAAGCATCTTATTCACAATTTTAAAAAAATACAAGCAAATACAAAGTCTACTTTGAGAGAATTCATCCAGCTTCTATTTTAGAGAAATCATGCTGGTGAGGTAAAAAAGTGAAATACAGAGCTGGGTGTGGTGGCACATTCTTGTAATCCCAGCACTTGGGAGGGAGGCTAAGACAGTGAGTTCGAGGCCAGCCTGGGCTACCTTGAACTACATACTGAGACCCTGTCTCAAAAAGACAAAAAAAAAAAAAGTGAAATACGGAACATATTATGTAGGAGGGTGAAAATTCATTTTTTACCAAAAGTAGTATCAGGTGCAAATTTAAAAGAGAAACCTTGTGAAGACCAAGTTGACAGAATTGCTGACAGAATGAAAGCAATAATGCTGATATATTTTGTACCTGGCTTATTATTAGGAAGGAGAAGACGATGATCAAAGAGAACTGTAGGGAAACCTCTACTTAAACAGTGAGGGGAAAAATAGGTACAAGCAACGGAAAGACAAAAATGCTACAAGAGAAACAAATCCCCAAAGCCATGGAAGATTAAGGCATTAGAGTTTGGACTGGATCATGTCTATCTCTGTGAAGTGAGTCTGAGGTCATACATTGGTATGAAATGTCCAGGAATAATTTTCTGGACTTTAGGAAAATGGGAAGAGTTTGGTAAAGCATCTATGGGAAATACAATAGGGAAAGAGAGAAAGGTAAAAAGACTTCCTATTAGCATGAAGGGCTCAGCTGAGGTCAATGGCCTGAGTTTGTGGCGGCCAGGTGGCATGATTCATGACCTACTCTCACAACCTTGGTTATCACTGAGCAGTTATCAAGGTCGCAAATACTGTCATGTCTAAAATACATGGCACATACAGGAACTCTACGTGGATGCGAAATAGTTTGTCGGAGGTCTACCAAAAATCTTAAACCACAGCATAAAAGAGACATTGTAAAATCCTTTATACCACAGGATATAATTTCCACGATGACTAAATATTTCTATCTAGGTAAAGATTCTTCAAGATTTTGTAGGTCAGTATCTCCAGGAAAACATAGAAGTGGGGACAAACCACAGACTCTGCCCGTTATGAGGCGGGTCTAGATGTCTCTGCAAAGCATCGAGCAGATTTACATGAGCCTGTTTTGAAAGTGGCTGAATCTAGAGTATGGGATTATTGGTGGAACAATGCTGGGATTAAAGGTGCTAGGATAAGGGTGGCCGATTGCTGGGTCAGATCACTGATTGAATTAGCACCATCCTAATCCTGGCAGCCTGGAGAGAGGATAAAATGGGCAGAAAGATGTTGTTAAGGTTTGGTTGCTACTTTTATTGCCACCCTGCCTTAGAGCCAGCTGATGATGGACTGAAACTTCCACAAAGATTTATCTGTGAGCTAAATAAATATTTCCTTCCTTAATTTGGGGCATCAGATATTTTGTCTCAGCAACAAGAAAAGTAACCAAAATACCACCAGAGCAGTTGATCCAGCAGCACTGACTCATATTCGGGAGTCTCCTTCAGTCAGTCAGTGCCTTGCTGGTGGCAGAGGCTCATCCGTTTCCCTGTGCTTGTCAGGTTACAGCTACTGTACTCCCTCCTTCACTGTCACATAGGCCTGGAGGCAACATATTCTCCACGACATAGCAGCACCCAAACAAGAGAGTGTCCCACCTTGAGTCTAACTGCTGGGCAGGAACCGCAGCCCACCATCTCCACCTTGGCACTAGTAATGGTAATTTTGTTTCTCATTGTTAATTGCTGCATCACGGCTCCCACTCCTCGAAGAGCCCATCATCCCCACTGCTTCGATCGGTTCTCTTACAGCTTCTCCTACCACTGAACCTACCTCCAGAGAACATCCACCTCCGAGATTCCAGAAAACAATTGTGTAACTAATGAATTCCTGTTATTTTGGAAGGGATTTCTAAAGTATGATCAGATTTCTTCTTGCCCTGGAGAAATGAACAGCATTTCCCATTTTTAATACTTGACTTTACAATCTCTGCAGAGCCAGAACCACTGTTGTTCTGAGGCAAGTGTTTCGAGACGGAGGCACCGCCCAGCACAGGTCCTGCACACATCTTGTCATCTATACTTAGGAGCAAGTACGAACATTCCTGTGGATATTTTGTGCTTTGTCTTTTCAAGATTCTCACATCTCCGATCATCTTTTCTATTTTTCCTTTTTCTTTCTCTCATGTCTTTTCCTATGAACTGCTCCATCTTTGACCTAGAGAAGCCCCCACATCGCACTTGCTTGCTCCTCTTATTGCCATTGCTGGTTAGTACATAATGGTCCAACTGTTATTGGTCTCCACTGTCACAAACTGTCCTGGCTGGCTTTGGAAGCCAAGGTGCTCTGAGAGGAGAAGAGAAAGTAAGAGATGGCTGGTCACTGACACCATAACAGGTACAGTCATGCAAAAGAACAGTCACAGTACTGGCAAATACACCAGTCTGAGCACCTTAGTGGCACTGTAAGAAACTCAAGTGCACATATCAGTATCCACACATGCTCACGTGCACACATACTCCTACAGTGTATAATTATGTATCTTTTCTGTAACTGAACAAAAAGGCAAAATACCTTTCAAGGACTTGTTCTTTCCAGGTAAGCTTTTGTAGGATTGCTTTAGGGTTATGCATGAGAGACAAAGACAAAAAGAAAACGCTTGCTTCAAGAATTTGCAGAACGATTGCATATCATTGAATTCCACACATTAACACGTGCATTTAGTTCCTAACAATGACTGACAGACACTTGGAAAGAAAAAGTAGAAGTTGACCTGCAGACAGTTCAAATTTGCCATATGCTTGCAGTCACCGTTAACAGTTTGTGAACCTCCCTAATTTATTCTCTATCTGACTAACCTCATGGATTTTAAAGAAAATGAATATCTGTTTGTTTTTCAAATATGGCATTTTATTTTTCCTTATTACTCATAAGTATGGACAGCAGAATGATTAACAGTTAATTTAATATTGTTTGAAGGGAAAATAATGGGCTTTTCTACCAGAACCTATCACAAATGTTTTCCACTGAAATGACTGCCTCGCTGAAGAAATTCTCAAGCAATACTCATCAGTGAAATTTCAGAAATAAAAGTTATTCCTTTTAACACATCTGAACAGAACTTTTAAAGGACACTTATTCATGCTTAGATATCCCTACAAATTGAAATTGTGCATAAAACATATATGGCTAGAAATATTGTTTAAATCTCACAAATTTTTGCCTTTATAAATAATTATATTGCTTTCTCTTTACAAATTTAAGAAATCAGATATGCAATTGATTGATTTCACTGTTTTTTCATTCTTGAAACTTCATTTCTTAGGCACTATTGTAGATGCAATGATTTTGCATAAAAAGGGAAAAAAGTAAAATTTAATATTTATTGTTTGAAAATTTAATGTTCTTTTCTCTATATGTATTTAAGGACAAGTCTTCAATTTTCTCTGTTTCAATCTAAGAGCTCAGATGGTCAAGTGTTTTTATAGTAAAAATGTCATTAAAATCTCAGTCAATAACAAAGACTAACTAATATGTAAATATTTTAGATTATGAAGCAAGACCAGGGGTTGCACTATGCAGTTTTCTCCCTCCTGCTTTTAGCTTGTCCTGTGGTAGCTCTCAATAAACAAATTTGAATTGGTCAGTTAGCCTCAATGGCTATTTAGAAGTTATAGGTGCCATATTTATGTCAAAATATTCTAAAAGAATTAAACCATTTAAGATATTTATAACCTCTAATTATTTTACAATAAAATATTTTACTGCTTGCATTTTAGCAAACCTTATTTTCCTTCAGATACCACTTCTGAGGACTTTTAAAACATGAATCATACTACAAAAATATACCCTCTACAGTAGGTTGTACAAATTAAGCATGCAAATAGAGTAAGAATGGTCTGATTGCAAGCATGTGCTCATTTTCATTCTGCTGGACACAACCCTTGGCAGTAACAGAAACATGATCTGCAGCTCAGCCGGTGACATCTCACTGGTCATTTACTGCAGATCCTTCCCGTACTTTCAATTCTCGGGGCTCGGAGGATGTAGGGGATGCACCACTTCCTCCCAGGCACCCAGGACACTCTGTTCGTCTGTGGAGGCAAAGCTGTGGGCAGCTGACACACTTCCACAGGGAGCTACTAACTCCACTTTGCCACATTGCAAGTTTCCTCAGGCCGCAGATGTCTTTGTAGCTGCCGTTCAGGTCCCCAACTCTACCAAGACACTTACACAGTGTGTTTGTGACACACTGTGACACGATTCCATTGCTACTTAGGAAAAATTTTTTTTAATTTAATTTTTCTCCAAATTCCTGAACGGTCTGTGAGACTATTATATGAAATAAGGCCTCACATTGCAAAACTTCACGTTCAAATATAAAAAGGAAATAGCAAATCATACACTCTTCCTTTTCTTCCAACTTCTGCTATTCACCTTTTATACCACTAAGAACAAATTCTGTTCCTTAAAAAAATTATGTTTCCAAAGAGCAGAAAAGTTAGACAACTAACAATTACGTGCTTATCCTTTTGCATTACTGACACTACTGACTTTAACCTGCTTCTACCAAAACTTTAAACCGTGGGTGCAGTCCTCTCGGAACATTATCATGAAAACATTCTAACTTTTTTGGCTGCTAAAGTGATACTTACAGTACCATTGTGTCTGTTTGGTTTAAAAACGAGGTTGATAATGATAATGTTTTTCCATAAGATGATCTTCTACTTTTTAATGATACCCGTAGTTTCCCCTACATAAATGACTAAATCCTTACAGAATCTCTGTCTTGATTAGCACTCCTGCTAGTAAAATTTCACATACTAAATCAGCACCAGCTGTAGCAAGAAAGAAAGAAAAAGGCAAGTGTAAATGTTCCATATGCCCCACCAAATTGGCATCTGTGTCAGTAACCCTTTTTTTTTAAACTATTGTATACATACATTCTCTTAAGTGTTTTGTTCACAGAATACTGCTAACAAAATTCTTTCTGTTGGCATATCAGTGAAAGAACCCATCCTTAGTATCACTCAATGACAAAAAAACAAAACAAAACAAAAAAAAAACACAATTTCTCCTTTTCTCATGACATAGGCCACAGATATACCTGAACATTCTATTTATGTTAGTTTCTTCAAGTTACTGAACCTTTATTTTGACATCTGTTCTCTGTAATGTGATAACACTGCACTCTTAGAAAGTGGCTGTACAGTTGGAGTTTAATTGGTAGCAACACCAAACATAGTCAGAGAGACAGTAGAATTATTTTTGTTACCTGGAAGATCTCTCAGAGGCCAAGCTCAAAACAAATTACTTCCTGTGTGCTGTTGGGAGACAGAGCATGTGAAATTATACTGATCTCATTAGCCAGTTTCTTCAAATTATGAAGTATCCTTCTATAGATGTACATTTAGATACATTAAAAATAACCCAAAAGTATACCTAAGTGGCTAATGTTGGTTCAGGTAGTTTGCAGTAGGTTACCCATTAGGGCCTTATTAACTGTCTGAAATCCAGTAGCTAAAGTTCTTCAGATAATCAATATGACCCTGTAGTAGCCATCAGAAACTTAAAGAATATCCTAATTAAATGGTCTGCCTACAAGGAGTTTTAGTAGGCTACTGCCTGCAGATAACTGTCTCACAGTTTTAAAGAATGTACTTTTTCACTATGGAAATACTTTCTGCCATTGAAACATAGTTTCTTGGTGAGACTAGGGTAGGAGACAAAAACTGCCTCTCTTCCTCCTGGCAACCATTGCTTATGTTTCCGTACACATGTTGTTGTTACTGACTTACATCTCCAACATTCTTGATTTAACCATTAGCTCTTTGAGGGTTAGGATGGTGTCTATGAAAATCTCTGTGTATCTACAAGAGTGGCAGAGTTTAGTGACACTCACTAAATATTTCCTCGTGTCACAATGGTTGAGGAATGCTGAAAGTTTTTGTCAAGAGCTAAATGAACTGGTAGTAAACAATTTACCCACCTGGATTAAATAACTCAACTACATAAGGACAATAAAGGTGGAAAAAGTCCTTGGCTTCCCTGAAGTTTCCCTGCTACATAAATACACTTTCCTCAAATGTAATTCTGGGGCTATTGAGATTTAGCGAAAATGATACTTGATGACTCTTGAAATGTAGGGCTGAAAAGACAGTTTAGTTGTAAGTTCAAAATCTCTTGGGGGGGGGGATGTAGCTTAATATGAAGGCCCTGTGTTCCATCTCCAGTACTTGAAAAAAATTTTAAAAATCTCTTGGATCTTAAAATGCATTTTATCTCTTTTGCATATTTATTTCTTTTGATTTTTGTCATTCTGGATAGAGAATCCAGAGACTAATGAATGTAAAGCAACTCCTCTACTGCTGTGCATGTCTCCCAGCCCAAAATGTAGTGTATCTAAGTTTTTAGTGACTAGATAACAATGTTAAAAAAATCCATAATTACAGTATGTTTTGCAAGTGATAAATATAAAAATTCCATTAAAATGTAACTTGCCTAAGGAAGGCGGTGGCCTCTCTCTCCAGGACCATAATCAGTCGGCCTCCTCTTGGGGAAGCCACTTAGCAGTTCCTGCCTTGGGAAGTTTGGAGGAGCTGATACAACATTTATATACAGTACTAGATACCTGACTATAGTTGCTCTATAGTGACAGTACAGCTGTTAAGTGATTACACCTGAACATATTCTTAAAACATTTGGTCTTGCTGGTTTATAGTTCAGCACCACAGTGCCTGCCTGGCAAGTGTGAGGTCACGAGTTTGATTCTTGATACAAAAAACAAAACAAAACAAAAAACTATTTAGTCATATAGTTGGTAGGTAGTCATGATTTTTTTTAAAAAAATGTGTTTCTACCAATCTGTATATTTCTTAAAGCAAACAGTTCTTTTTTAATTCTGTATTTCCAAATATCAGTACAGTGCTACAAAGTGGGTATTTTAAAATTACTTTTGCATTTTTACTTTTTTTTTTTTGAATAGTCAATTTCTTACTTGTCTGCCTATTTGGTTGTTACTACCTATTCCTATGTATGCATTTGGCATGCTTATTTTAAAACAGTTGTATACATGATAAATTACACATCTATAAGGGATAAGGGATTCCCCTAAATAACAGAGAAATATAAAAATGAACTTGGAGATTCAATCAATCAAGTGGTCCTTTCCAAGAACACTTTATGCATACAGTCTTGCTATATTTCATTCTGTAGGGTTATCAGTCCAAAAGAAGGGGGACCCTTGTATCCCAGCATGGCACACAAGTGGCATTTGGTTGATCTTAGCCTTGATTAAATATACTGAACATCAACTTTGGTTTCTATTCTAAGGCAAATTGTGATTTCGATGAGAAGATGCCATGTAATTATAATCTTAAAATAATTAAGCAATGGAGAGTATATGAAAAACAAGGGATTTTATACAATGTCTCCAAGAAGTTTATGGAAAATGGTCGTGACTGGGCAGATGGTTCCAGAAGTAGTGATGTATGGAATTTTAGTCTGGAATACTGGTATTCATATATTGAAAGGGGATGCATTTGGACTGAGACTATCTGTTTATATTAGGCCTAGTAGTGCTAGTTGTCACTGACTTTTATAATCCCACTTTGTTCACTAAGAGCTACCTCATTCTCTAGAGATGCACACCAGGGTTGTTCATGTGGGGTAGTTACTTAAAAGGCCACAGCCAGGTCACACACTATTTAAAGCGCTACTTTATTTAAGACAACTTTCAAGTGTTTCTTCTCCTTTCCTATCTAGGATTGCCCCATTTCAGTTTGCCATAGAACAGCTGTTTCGATATCCAGCATTTATCCATTCTCCACATGCATCCAGCCCAAAGGGATTGTTAAGCAGATCATTGTTTTAATTCTGGCTACATTCCAGGCCCCCATTATTAGTGATCCTGTCTTAACATTTACTGTTCAGTTTGGCTCACAGGTGATGTTGATTAAATTGGATATGCCATCTGGGGTGGGTTTCTTCTGGTGGGCACATTCAAGGCTGAGCACACCTACTGCTTCATTTTGGTCTGAGATTTTATGCCACATTTGATGGCATTCTGGATACAGTTTTTCACAATCTGGGATTGACTCCTGGCTTATTCATTTAGTAGTTGTGTGAAATTGGGTGATCCATTTCACACTCTGCTGTCTTGTTTTTGGCATATTGTTTTTCTAATGAATAAAGCAGAGAGAATAATCATTAATTCTTCCTTAGTTCTACGTGAATTTTTAAATATTTACAAGGCAGCCACTTTGTACCTGGCACTGTGCTAATGTGGAGAAATATACATGCATAAGAATCAAACCAGAGCAGATAAGACACAAACAGAAAGATGTTAATACTTCACGTACTATTTATAAAACATCTCTATGCCTACAGGTATAAGCAAAGACCTTTGGAAAGGGGATGATATGATTATTGAACTGGACCTTAAAAATCAAGAGTGCTAAACTATGCTTTCATGACTTTAATCAATGAAAATATCCATGAAATGGTAACACATAACAATTTTACTTCTAATCATTAGAGGGAAAACTAAGCATATACATATTACTTATTTTTATTATTCCATTAATTTAAATAAGCAGAGCAGTATCAGGTGTGTTTTGAGCATCAAATGGTATCAGGTATGAACACTTTTTAAAAGTGCTGTAGCCTCATTTGACCATGTGGGTCTTATTATGCTGTGACTAAACCCAAATGAATACGAAATGATTTTTGGAAGTGAGAAAAGTACCAATAATAGTAAGTGCAGTCATTGCTAGCACTTATTTTAGCTCTTATGATGTCCTAGGCATGATCATAAATGATTTATATGTATTCACTCATTTAATCCTCACAACTACCAATCAGTGAAGTTCTAGAGGTGAACCATATGAAAGGGTCAGTATTTGACCACTTTTGACCCATAAAAACGTTAATTTCGAATGGTCCATCCTATTAATACTTTCCTAATTTACACATGAGGAGATGAGATGGAGAGAGGTTAAGTAACTCACTCAAGGTCACAGAGTTAGTAAAGGGTTATATTTTTCTAATTATTTATAGACCTTCTTAACCTGTTGGGGTTCTTATTGTACAATAATAAAAATCCAGTTTATCTAACTTTAGCAAGGAAAATAATTTATTGAAAGGATATGGAATTGCTGGAAGAATCAAGGAAAGAGCTGGAAATATTATTCCTGAAACTCACCGTTGCTCAAGCACTGCCACCACCGTAGCACCTGGAT
Organism: Dolichotis patagonum; assembly: GCA_004027295.1. Classification (NCBI taxonomy): domain Eukaryota; kingdom Metazoa; phylum Chordata; class Mammalia; order Rodentia; family Caviidae; genus Dolichotis; species Dolichotis patagonum. The sequence goes on along the minus strand of PVJX010007051.1, from coordinate 16,252 downwards.
GAATGCAGGAGCCTTCATATTGGTCCCTTCACCTCAGCCTCGGGCTAATGGAGAAATAGATGAACTCCAATGTAGTTCAAATAATGTCACTCGTCCACTTAAACCTTTCAGTAGCTGCCATCTCAGAGTCAAAACAACCTTTTCACTCTGGTCAGTTTGCCCTTTGTGACCGCCTCTTGTCCCCAGACTTCCCTGACTCACTTCCTACTGGCCTCTGCCTCTTTCTCTCTGCTCCACGCACGCATGGTGACCCAAGGAACAATCCTGACCCACCTCGATCTCAGCACCTGAGGTATCTCCCCCATCTCCCCATGGAGGCCTCCTGCAGATCTTTCCTGGCATGTCACCTCAGCAAGCTCTCTCTCATAGCTACTTAAAACCCCAACACTACAATGAACCTGTCTTCTTCTGCCCCTTCATTTCTTTTTTCTTTACACTCATCATTGTCTGATATATTGATTCTTTTTTTTTGCCATCTTCTAAATATACAACACAGAAATATCTTACTATTTGCACAGAATTTGGCAAATAAATATTTGCTAACTAAATAAGACTGATCTCAGAAAAGTAAAAACCAACTGAATAAAGCATAACAAAATTAGATCTCTGAGAGTCCACAAAGTTCTAACTACTCTTTTTACTTTTCCCGTGTTACTAAGAATGGAACCCAGGGCCTTGTGTATGCTAGGTGAATTCTGCACCGCTGAGCAAAACCTACTCCTTTTTCAATTGTGTTTAAATTTCACTTCTTATGAGAGATATTGATCATAGTTTTGGTTCCATATCCATTCACTGGCCAGAATAGAGTGGGGCAAACAGAGCTAGTTACTAAAAAATGGCAACAGCTGGCATTATTATCTTAACATCAGAAGAAAGGGGGAATGGATTCTGAACAGGTAAATTCCATAGCTATGCCCCACAATCACACATGATCTTTCTAAATGAATTTACTACTTTTTATTGGACTTTTTTGGTCACGTAAAAAATCATCTAGAATTCTCCAGAAACTGATTTCCATGAAACCTTGTATATAAAATCAGACTTCTCAATGCAGACCTTTGTTGTTTCTCTTTCCTTAAGATAATTGTCTTCCCATAGTGTAAATGTCACTATAATCATATATATTTGAAAATGATATGAATCTTCTGCATGAGTTATAAATTATTAGTCAGGATTTCTATTTTATCTTAAAGAAAATAAAGAAATTATCAGTTATTATTAGTTAGGATTTCTATTTTATCTTAAAGAAAATAAAGAAATTGTCATTTATCTGACTTATTTTGCTCGAAATACTTATATTGCTTTTGCTGATATAAATGTAATTTTTAAAAATTGAGTGATACAGAAGTATGCAATATACCACTACCTTAACGAAACTGTTCACCTTGCTTCTGTCCAATCCTACACTAGATAGAATGATATTGTAGGTGTTACCCCATAAGATTCTAATTGCCACATATCCTTCATCTCAAGTTACTTGATATCACAGATAGCTTTTCATGTCACATTAGTCTGCCTTAATTTATTCAGTATTTACACAGTATTCATTTAGAGGAATACATCATACCTTATTTTAACAATCCTTTAATTGTAGTATTTCTATTAAAAACAAGGCTGCAACTAACATTCTTATATATAAATGTCCATGGGTATTTTCAAAATAAATCCCAAGAAGTATAATTACTGAATTAAAGTATAAATCTATTTTACATATTGTGTATACTACTAGGCTGTGCAATGGATAAAGTTATAGCATGTATTATGGCCTATCATCAATATATGATAATGCTCACTTTCAGATATTTACCATTATTTTAGGTTTGGTTTGGCTTGGCTTGGTTTGGTTTGATTTGATTTTGTAACTCTAGAAATCAAACCCAGGACCTTACAGCATCTTTGTCAATCTAATCGAAGGCACAAAATCTGTTAGTATGCAAATTCTGTGAATTCTACTATCTATGTACCTGATCTTACATAAAGCTATCCTTATAGAATTGGAGATGAGTCAGATATATCAATTCAGATCTGACCCAAGTGAACAAAGCTCCAAAAATAGCAACCTACAGTGCTGCCCAATAGAACAGTAGCTACTAGAACACAAGTGATATGGGTGATACATTGTGTTAGCTTTAGAAGTTAGAAGGTTAACTAAGCAACTCAGCAGGGAGCCAGGGTCCTTACTTTGTAAACCTCTTCATCCTATGCAAGAGGAGGGCAAGGAGATTTTGTGAATGCTACACCCACCCTTGGGTACAATATATGGAAGGGTAAGAAGCTTGCTCTTCCCACTTCTTGCTCTTGTTGCTTTACTGTCTTCTGCTACCTTGAAGTGTTCCCTTGGTCCTGCCTTGGAGTCAGCTGATTATGGACTGAAACCTTCACAAACTGAACTAAATAAACTTTACTTAATTTCAGGTGTTGAGTATTTTGTCCCAGCAATGAGAGAAAAGAAACCAAGACAACATGCATAGTTGTAAGTGAAAATTTTTAACATCTTTAATAGTACCCGACCTTATTTGAAATAGAAGGATACAGAGACTTAGTGTTTGGGAAGGCAGAATAAACCAGAAACAGCAATTATATACCACCTCCACTCTGTACTCTCTAGTCCTTGGCGAAAAAGTTAACTCCACTGAATTCAAGTTCCACCTCTACATCCTAACAACACAGTGTTCCTAGTTGTCATTACAAACTCTGTAAATAAAACAGGCAAAATCTATTTTTGTCCCTGAACAAAAAGTTTTGTTGGACAAATGAAACGCAGAAGATTATTGTGGGCCCAGTATCTTTCACAGAGAGATGAAAGTGTAGTGACCTATCACCAGAATTTTCGAATCATCTGTCCAAGTGTCTGATAGCATAAAAGAGGGGAAAAGGTTAATTCTTGGAATTTTGTAATCTGTGCGCAAATACTATTTACCAGTGAATTCAAAAAGATTCTGGTCACAACTTTGCTGATGGAAATCAAAGTGCTCCCAGGATCTCTCCTCCAAGAGCCTCTTGAAAGTCGTGACAATGGGATCCAGACGCTGCGTAGAATAGCTTAATAGTGACGGAGCCGTAGCCATAATCTATATCCGTTTCCAAATGGCTGAGGTACAATCACATGTCTGAACCCAAAGCATGCTGGGAAATGTAGTTCATTTGTTTGCCTGGGAAGAGCCCCATGTGTCTGCTCCAGGTACACAGCAAGGCAAAAGAATTTTATTACTCATTGTAAATCTAGTCACAATATTTAACTCTTTAAAAACTTGGGAGATAGCAGGATTTGGTGGCACGTGCCTGTAATCCCAGCACTAGAGAGGCTGAGGCAGGACTACCGGGAGTTCAAGGCCAGCCCAAATTACATACCAAAATCCTGTGTCAAAAGATAAATTCAGGAACACTGTTTTTGGTATATGTCTATGAAATATATGTCTCTAAACCATAAAAATTCCTCACTTCTGTGTAAGAAATGATGTTATGTGTATGACTGGATTCATAAGACTTCTAGTATTGCAGCTGCAAACCAAAACACCAAAACGTCATGCAAGATTTGGCGGCAGATTTATTTAATGTGGATGGGCCTGATTTCTAAAAGAAAAAAAAAAAATGTCAGGCCCCAAAATTCTCATGGAGGGAGGTTTTTATGGGATTGCCAGGGGGAAGCATAGAGGCAGAATGGCTTGTCAACTAGGGATTGGTTTATACAATGCACACCATAGTGACCAAACACTCCTGGGAAACAGAAGTAACAGGAACTGTAAGGGGAACTGAAGTAAACTGGAGGTTACCTGGGCAATGAAGAGAAACAGAAGTATACTGCCTGGTGGGGCGACATTTTCTGCTACAGTATAAGAATGGAAAGTGATGTTAAGAGACTCCATAGTTTAATTCACCTCTTCAGGAAGGCAATGTTCTCTCCAGTGATTCTCAACAATTATTAAACATCAATGATTCCTTTAATTATTTTTCTCCAAAGAGCCTGTTTCCAAATAGTTTGTCTACTGAACTACATATACAAAGCAACAAACTTTTATGATTTCTATAGTAAATAATAACAAACAATGACACTGTGCTTGGAAATAAGAGCTTCATGGAAGTGGTGAAGTTTAAATGAGGTCATAATAGTGTTGCCCTAATCCAATAGGGTTGTTTCTTTTTAAGAAGAGAAACACTTGAGAGTCTGTGTTCACAGAAGTAAGACCACGAAGGAACACTGTAAGAAGGTGCTGCCTTCAATTCAGAAGACTTTAGGCTTAAGCATGGATGTCCATCCTCCAGAACTGTGAGAGAATACACATCTGTTAGGTCATGCAGTGCATAATGTGTTGTTGTGCCAACCCAACCAGACAAATATACATAGTAAGAAGTAGAATTTCTGTCATAGATATTTAAAATATGAAATAGACTTCTATTCTTTACTTTTTCAAAGTCAAAAATAATTAGGAATAACTGCGTAAGTATAATCCTTTTGTAAAAGAGCTTCACTTACTAAGAGTAATGTCTTAAATTTCAGTTATTACCATGTGGTACTGTTATATGTAGGCATCACGCACCCTGTATCCAAAGCCCCCAAGTGAAACAAAAAATAGCCCCATAAACAAGCATTATACCAGATTCTTTAGTCTGCTTTTCACTATAATGTCCCCCCTACTGGAAGTCCAAATTCTGTTTTTAACGCTCTTTTAGGGGATCTCTGCACGTCATCACATATATACATTACATGATGTTGAAATGGGTAACCCAAGTTCTTACTTTTAGATCAGTGTGGAGGGTGTGATAAAGAGATCATGACATTAAATAAAGCATGTGTAGTTTTGCCATCAGCAAATCATTTACTCATACTTAGTTTCTTTTTTGTAAAATCTCTTTGGTTTATGTCTTGTAGTCTGAGTAACTACTTTGAAGATTATAATATATAGTGACATAATTTTTATTCTCTTATTATTTAGTTATGAAGTTTTATTTTATTTCTTCATAAAACAAACATTTTTTAAAAGAGTTAGTACATATAGTTACAGGAAAAGTTATCAAGACAAAATGCCAGGGTCATTCAAAAAGCAAAAAATAAAAAATCCCAAAAACATTTTGTAGCATTGTTGCTGGTTGTTGGGGTTTACTTTGACCGTCTCTGTCCACTTTCATGTATGATTTTCACACATGGGTCGTTAGTCGGCTTCTTTGTGACCGGTACAGACTTTAAGAATGTGAAGACCATTAGAAAGCAGGTTTCAGCAATCCCATTTTAATAATAAATATAAACACACGCTTACCCAGTACATTTTATGCCTGCCTGCAACAAAACAGCTGAACAGATTGTGATGAAATTCAGAGACTGACAGTCTGACAAAAAAATCCGTTTTTGTCTAAAATCTGGCTTCCATAGGTTTGTGCAAATCTAAATATTTGATTTTGCACTGGAAAAAGAGCCAGTCTTATGTACAATTTATAAAATAAATGTGTAGATACATGTTTTAAAATCTCCAAATTTTGTCAACACATACTGTCCAACTTTAAATACTTTTCTCCCCCACTTTTTTCCCCTGTGACTCAGATATGTTTTTCCCCTGGTTTTTAATGCTTTCACTGTATTTATCTAATAAGAACCCTTTGCCAACCAGTGTTTCAATAATGATTTAACAGTAGTTTCAGTGTCAAATTGCCCTTTCCTCAGCAGGGTGTTGTAAGCCTAGCTGTATTATACCTCCAAAACACTCAGGAGCTGGGGTTGGGAGATAGAATATTTTCTTTGAAGTTTGCCTTCATAGCATGCTAGGATGCAAACACGTTTCAGTTACTCAGCATTCAAACAATTCCATCACACAGCGGCCACAGCTAAATATTTTACTAAATTTTCTAATTATGTCTTTTTGATCCTGACTATGTGAGGTTAGGTGAAAAAAGTCTAGTATCAACATAAAACTCCTTGTCTAAACAGGACATCTGGACTTTGAAATAATTTTGCTTGTTGGCTCCAGATCTCTCTTTGGCAAGTCATAATCACAATAAAAAAATTGTGGAAATTTTTAAGTATTTGTGATAAATTCTTTACATATATATTAAAGGTGTTTATTGTGCTGGAGATACATACGACTAGACTAATATATGTACATGGATTTCTCACTTTATTCTCCTATAATATTACTTTATGATTTATGCATCATCATAATTTAGCTGCCTCATTACTATTTCTTTAATTAATTTTTTAGTTATTTCTGGTCCTAAAAGTTGGACTTTCTCCTTTTATAAATTTTCCAAAGTTCATATATGATTTTTTTCCTTTCTTATTAATAGTAGAAAGAGGAAAAAGATAAAAACTGTCCCCAGAAAGCTAATAACTAAAAATCAGAATAAGAATAAAGAAATATAATGTGAATTGGGGAAATTTCATAAAAATCATGTACTATAAAAACCTAACAATTTCTGACAGACAGGTGCCATTCTCTACCACCTTAGAAAGAAAATTTTAGCTAAGTGTAGCCAAGAAAGTCAAGAGGAGGAAAAAGGGAACAAGTCAAAGGAATTCACCACCTGCCACTCTATGTTTATTCCACAAAAGTTTATAATTATAAAAATAAATATCACTCAAGCCCCATTTGGAAGAATTACACAGACAGAGAGCTCACTCCCCCGACGAAGATGCACAAATCAAGTCATTGACCTGCGTTCAGTAGAACACCAAACCCGGGGCCCCTTCTTCGAAAGTAATGCGCATTCTTCAAACGGCAAGGGAGCACTGGCTGCTGTTTGATGCTGATGACATTGAAAGTTTGAGAGAACAGAAATCCCATCATTTTTCATTTGTATGCAAATTTGTCTGTTTCAGAAATTAACCCCTGGACCCCACGTCAGTTTTCATCTCCAGGAATTTTCCTTGCCAGCACCACATGGTATAGTCTTGTCACTATCCTGAGGTCAGTAGGCTTCCCCAGTTTAAAAATAAAACTACCTCCACCAAACTCACAATGGTGCCTCGTTTACCCTCCTTACTGTTGCATAAACAGCAAAGGAAGAAGAGGACTATTGTAAAATGCACAGCTTTACTGGCCAGGGGCATTGAAATGCAAACTGCATGTTACTATGGCCAAACGACTCTCCTTGCCCACTTTTGTCGGTGTTAAGGTAAACCCCTGACAATAGATCAATCCTATTACCCTCCCTCTCAGTCAGGTCTTCAACTGCTAAAAAGTTCCTTTGTTACTTTCCACCTTAGACAAATGTCATCATCTACATGTGAAGGGGAGAGAGGTGATTGAGGTTTTTAATTGATGTGGATTTAATTATGCTAATTTAGACAGCTGTAAAGCATTTCAGTATAGCTACATAATAGGGTGAGCAAATACAGGTGCCCTTCACTGTAAAGGCTTAATTTTTAACCTAGGTAAACTTTAAAAGGAAAAAGGACTTCAAAAGCTTGGGCAATTTAACAATTGTAGATTTGAGATTCACCCACTGGCTGAGATATTTTCATTTTTAAACATTCATTCAAACTAGATTTGTCTCTAATTAGAATGGACAATTTTAAATGTTTTTATCAAGAATTGATTTGAGATAACACTGAACTAGAATTAGGGAATTAAAAATGACTTTTATTTCCATCTGTGAGGGAAAAACTGCACAATGGAAATAGCGATTTTTAAAAAGTAGCAAAAAGTTTGTAGAAATATTTTCTTAAAAAGGAATACGTTTTTGAGCGTGAGTTTCCCTTAACATACATCTGACACAACTTTCAACCCACTTTTAGCAACATAGGACGTTATTTAGTATCGTCAGCAGATGAATCATACTCATTTTCTTTTAACTTTATTTAAAGAGAAAAGAAAACAAAACAGAAAAAAAGGATAGCAACAATACAAAATTCCAAGGAAAAAAAGAAAAGAACAAAAAACACTAAGAAATCATTACTTGATAAATTACATACTGTCATCTTGGAAATAGTTGTTCAAGTTACAAAGTTAAAACATACAAAGTACACATTCAAACAATGAGACTGTTAATAGTTCTGCTCCACGAGCTAACAAAAACAGTAATATGGTCATTCATCTTACACACCTAAACATACATGCAGTTATATCCTTTAGAGCACTTTCTTTTCCTCTCTTTTTTACAGTAGCAATTACACATTTTGAGTTTTATTACTCCCACATTTCTTATCACTTTTTGAGGATAGTCTCAAGTTGTCTCCGTTTACCTATGAAGGCCTCAAGATCATCCTTCTTCGTAGCTGGAATCATACTCATTTGTTTAATTCTTTAAATTTCTGTCAAATGCCAGTTCTTTTGTTTTGTTTCCCTTTGTTTTGTGGTTTCTTCTTGTTGCTGCTGCTGTTTTGTTTTGTTTTGGGGGTTGGTTGGATAATAACACAGGAAACTCTCTAAATTGTTTCAAGCCTTAAGTAGAGGGCACAGGGTCCCGAGCATTCTGAGATACCCAAGACACCCTGACTGGCTAATTCTCTGCACTGGAGGGAGCCTTGGTCTCAAGTGGTATGATGAACAGGCTGAATATAATCTTGTGAATGTAGAGGACGGAAGAAATGTGAAGAACTCTTGTGACATTCTCCGAGGCTGCGAGGTGGAGAGCTCTGTAAGTCTGGGCTCTTCAGTCCCCTCTTGCTGCGGCCGAGGCTTTCCTCAAGGCGCAGGTGGCCTCCGTAGACACAGATTTTCCTCCTAGGAGGCCTATCCTGGTTGTCCAGGACAAAGGGTCTCTAAATGAATCATCTTCCTTTCTCCAGCCCTTCGCTTCTCGCCCTTGTCAGGCTTCTCTTCTGTGCATTTTCTTTGTCCTCAACTCATCAAAGATGTAATTAGCTGGCGAAGAATAGAAGAAAGGAACAGGGCATCTGACTTCCGCCCCACCCAGAAGGTGCAGGGTGACCTTTCCAATTCTGCCTCAGTTTTGGTTAAAACATACAAATAGGGGGTGTGAATTGCGGCTCTGGTTTTTACTAACTCTTCAGATCTTGGATGTTACTTAACTTCTGTGACTTAATTGACTTACCAAATATAAAAATCACTCCTGGTTCACACAGGAACCAGGAATGTGTGCAGCATACACTGGGCAGAAAACACTGCTTGCTCTTTCATTCTCTTCAGCCCCACGGCTTTGTAATTTTAATGTCCAGCACCTCCCACTCCTCCTCCCACTGACCAGTAGCTCCCTTATTCATGTTCCTTCAAGACCACAGTTTTCTACCACAGTTTCTTTTTTCTTTAATCTTTTTTAATTGTTCTCATTTGTCAATTTATAACTTAATCTCTTTTCTTTTAATGGCTCCTCCCAGATTATTTCATTATCTTCATCCTTATCATCATTATCTCCCCTTTTGGAGAGTTATAATAGCAGTAGAGAAGGTAGATTGTTGCTAAATGGGGAACTCAATGAATGGAAAAATTAATATCCTATGCACTATAGTATATCTAATATTATAGATAAAATTCTGATGTCATCATTTTACCTAAAGGGACTTATATACTTACATACAGATTATTTTTTCTTAATCTGAACACCATGAGCATAATACATGGAATCAAGTCACCAAAACACAATAGAGAAATATTGCAATTTGCATTAGCTGTAAGTTTGCTCCAACAACTGTAGGGTTCTGTTTCTAAAATCACAGAAACTACAAGAACAGTAAGAATGTTGCAGTCTTTTGATAGTGTTTCATTAAATTAATAAATACAAATTGTAAAATGGGAAGTTGAACTAACACAAACCATTTTTGCTTTGCTAACTTATGGATATTCTGAATGTATTATAATAAAAAATTAACAAATAACTGGGATTGAAAGAAAAAAGAAAATTTACTGCTTCAAGAATGGAACAGATCTGTAGTCAGAATGGTGAACTTTGGAACTAACAAAGTAACTTGGAGGATATAGTCAAATAAGCAACCAGAAAGTTTGTTTCTGCTTGCTATAAAAGAAGAAAAAAATCAGTAAATATTAAACTCTTACAGATAAACCTGATGCAAATGGAACTGTGCATTAATATTGCCTGAATAATTTGAAAATATCTTATAAAGAATCAAATCAATGAAAACGAAGCTGGCAAAATCAAACCCCTTGCTATGGACATTGCTTATGGACACTGACCTAACTTGGAATGCCCAAGAACCTGACAGCTGAAACAACACCAAAAGCTGGCAATATCAAAATGACAAGCCACACAGAGAAACAATTTCCCTTAAAAGTAGGTGCCTTTGCAGAGGAATTAGTGACTTAACATAAAAAAAAATCTGAAACACACTAGAAGGTAAGTATATTTAGAATGATAAAAAATAAATATAGGGCAAAACTGCTATAATACTAAAGCATCTAATTTTAAAAAGGAAAGGTCAATTCAAAAAACAAATGTTATGGTTTATACATAGATATCCCACAAGAGCCTCACACTGTCACAGCGGGGCTTTTGGAAGTTGATTGGAACATGGGTGCTAAACCCCTGACTTTGCGCGGTTAGGAGGCAGAGTCTGATTGGAAGAGGTGGGTCACTGGAAGGGTGACCTGAAAGTTTTTTTTCTTCTCCTTGACTCCTCTGATCCCTTTCTGCTTTTTTTTTAATCGGTACCAGGGATGGAACTCACGACTGCCTGCTTGCAAGGCAGGAGCTTATGCCGCTGAGCCAAATCCCCAGCCCCCTTTCTGCTTTTCATTTTGCCATGCATTCCTACCTTGGAGGTGGTGTATGATGGACTGAAACCTTTACAAACTATGAGGCAAAATAAACCATTCTTACCCTAAGTTGAGTCTGTGGGTATTGTGTCTTAGTGTTGAGGAAAATGACTAACACAATAACCAAGTAAGACTTGCAGAAATAAGAAATAGATTTACTAAAATGAAAATCCTGAATGTATGGGCTAATCAGTAGGTAAAGGACTAACAGGTAAACTGAAAACATATGTATAAATAGATTGCCACCAGTTAAGGAAGAAAGAGAACCAAATATGATGTTCAAGAAATGCTAAGAGATGAGAAGGATAGGATGAAATGATCATACCTACATCTAACAATAGTTATAGAGGGATGAAATAAGTGAAAACAATCCATAACTACATAGCAGTAAAAATACCAAAGTTTATATGTATGTGTGTATATATATCAAAAGCAACTGAAAAGAAAATTCATTACATAAAGAACAACAATTACACTGAAGCAGCATCTTCATCAACAAAAATAGAAAAAAGCAAGTAATAGATTAATATCCTCAGAGTTCTGTGGAAAAACAACTGCTGACTTAGAATTTTATACCCAACTCACCTATAATTAAAAGTAAAGAACATTATAAAGCAACTTTTGAATGAAGACTTGTAGAGTTTATCATTGTCAGATTCCTTCCTGAAAAAAAACCAGAAAGGCTATCTCTCAGAACATTGAACTAAAAGAAAGGAAAAGTACAAATTATAGAGATCAAAGAAATTGGTAAATATATGAGTAATTCTAAGTACATAGTGAGATAAGATAATAACTGCTTAGTGTAAGGTATAAGAAATGGAGATAATACATTGATAGTGGAAGAGTATAGTGATTAGAAATTAACATAGCCAAAGGTACATGTGAAGAAACTTAAGAGCAACTATTGAGGAATGGAATGGAATCTGTAACTCCATTTATTAATAAAGAACAAAGAAAAACAAGTAATCTACATAAGAATAAGAAAGATAACAAAATAAAACATGGTAAATAAATATCATAAACCTAATTTAAAATTGTAATATGTCCAAATATTTCATTAATTATGGCATATGTGTATGGAATTAGAGCTAATATTTAGTAAAACCTCATCAGTCTATATTTTTGTTTCTACTTGTAAGGAATACAGGAAGAATGTAGAGGATTCCACTTAGAAAAGGTAGGGTTCTTAAGCAGAAAAAGAACATAATGAAGAGTCAGAGCAGCTCCAATCCTAAAGGCCCATTCTAGATAAATCAGGCAGCTTCAAAATGCAGACAAACAAAAAGAGAAGGCGTGGTCCACAGGAAAAGTCTTAAGTAAATCAGGCAATGTATAACTTTGTTCAAGATCTATTTATATTTTTGACATCTTAGATGATTTATTTATCCTCCCTATTCTTAATTTTATCATGAATAAAATAAAGGCTTTATAGTGAGTCATTGTCAAGGTTTTTTTCCACAAACAACAGAAGACTGATTCTTGGAGGTTGACTGGGAAGTAACCAGAGAGTCACATGGGGCTTGTCTTTCTCACACACCAATCCTTGCTTTAAACAGCTAGACTAACTGTGGTATGTCCCTAACATGGAAACAAGGTGTGTTTTCAAGCAGTCTTTGGAGGACATCACCTCACGCTCATTCTCTTCCTCTATCTTCCTCCTTGCAAAACGAATGCCACTTTTATTTAGACTGGAAACACGCCCATCTCAGTGGTTCCCTGCTTCCCTCGAGGCTAGGAATGGCCATGTGACACAGTGTAGCCAATGAGATGTGGCGGGAAGGCTATTGTGGGTTTCTGGGAAAGTGTCTGTCTTTTTTATACCTAAAAATATATAAACTGTCTTGTAACCATGAAGCAGTATGGCTAAGGGAAGAAGACAACTTCTACTGATATCTGTCCTGGCACTGACCTGCTGAACCAATGCCAATAGCTACCTACCTCCAGACACTTCGTCATGATAGATAAGAGAACTTTATTAGTGTAATTTGTCAGACATCCAGCTTTTCTGTAACTTGCAATTGTTTAAGTCATATTTTCAGTTGTTCTATAACTTGCAATTTTACACTTTTCTAAATGATACCGTATCATCCACTGAGGTTTAACTATGCATGTGCAGAGCCCATACTTAGCATTAGTCATGAGTCATTAGACTAGGCTGCAATATGAGTTTAGAAAACTAAGGTCAAAATTTAAATTCTGTAAGAATTTTATAGAATCCAAGATGCTTTAAATTTGTTACTAAAAACAAAATATTTCCAGGCATGGTGGTGTATGCTTGTAATTCCAGCACTTAGGAGGCTGAGGAAAGAAGACTGTTGTGAGTTTGAAGCCAGCGTTGGTTACAAAGTGAGTTGAAGGCCAGCCTGAACTCCATAGTGAGACTGAGAGAATGAGAAAAAGAAGAGAGAGATAGAGAGAGAGAGAGACAGAGACAGAGATAGAGAGACAGAGAGAGAGCCAAAGACAGAGAAAGAGTGTGTCTGTATAAACCTAGAGCTGAACTATTAATACATGAATACTGTTGAAGGTAACCTGGTAAGTTTGGAGCAGGTGCATTACTGTAGTAAAACAGCTGGTGATTAAACCTTTGAATATGCAAGAAGTACTTTAGTAAATGGGCAGAGCAAATAAAAACCGTAAAAGATGTGGTCTTTTTATTTTATGCACTCTGACTTTTAACCTTGTGGTTTTGCTAGATCACCAATACACCAGTAGAATGAAGGCATTTAAAGCCATGTCACTGAGACCTTATGTTGAATAATCTGAATATATTGTTTCCAATTTGACTTAATAGATTTCTGCAATATTTATAATCAATAAACACATATTAACTGGAGTTTTGATACATTTAGATGGAATACCTTAAAAATACAGATTCAACTCGTATTTTTTCCAAGGTTCATTAAGAATGTTTCTATATATCTGCATGTTTCTGGTTGCTTTTGAACTAATCATTACTTATTCAAAGACGTTTGAGGTGTCTGTTTTAATGCTTTAATAGTTTTTTATAAAAACCTTTAAGCTGGGCCAGGTGTGGTAGTGCATGTCTGTGATTCCAGCATTCAGAAAGCTGAGGTAGGAGGATCACCATGAGTTTGAGGCCAGTTTGGGCTAACCTGTGAGACTGAGGCCAGCCTAAACTGCATAGTGAGACCCTGTCTCAAAAATTAATTAATTAATTAAAAATAAAAACAATAATAAAAAGCCTTTACCCCAGATCAAGAAAAGTTACATTTTGTAGACATGTCCAACTTTTACGAGCTTAAGAGTCAGGGTTCACAGATAACACATTATGATAATTAAGTGAGATCAGGTACATGAAAGAGCCTTTATGCAAGTAGTTGCTAACTAAAAATGTATCTGATCCCTTTCACTAATTGAACTTCTACTAAGTTATCCTGCTAGTTTTTCTCTCACTAGAAGCACTAGCTCTAAACATAATGGAACTTTTCTTATGATTGACTGTTTGATATGCCATGTGCCAACTCAAAGTAATCTCATGTTTATTGATTTAAGGTATTCTTAGCCTTGTCACTCATTTCTCAAATCAACTGCTTAGTTTCCATTCTTACTGCTTTTCATTATATTGAACACAATGCTTATTTAAACAAGACAATCAAAGGTCACCATCTTCTTGAGTCTACTGTACTGGTCTATTAAGGTTTTCCAGAGAAACAAAAGCAATAGTGAACCTGCACTCATGCATGTATATGTGTGTGTGTGTGTGTGTGTGTGTGTGTGTGTGTATGAGAGAGAGAGAGAGAGAGAGAGAGAGAGAGAGGAAGAGAGAGAGAACAGAGAGAGACAAACACACAGACAACGGACACAGATTTTAAGGAATTGGCTTACAGTATTGTCTGGCAAATCTGAAATTGGCGGGGCAGACCACAGGATGGAGGATGGAGATTCAGGGAGCTGGGTGCGGTGGTGCATGCCTATAATGCTAGCATTTTTGGAAGGAGCATCAGAAAAAGAATTAATAGTGCATGTAGAATCTGCACACAGTTGGAGACTGAATTCTGATTTCTTAGGAAACCTCAGGCCATAAGTCCTTCAACAGACTGGCTGAGTCCTCACCATATTATAGAAGGTAATTTCGTTTACTAAAAGTCTATTGACTTACATGTTAATCACATCTAAAAGACATCTTCACAAGCAACTTCTAGACTGGTGCTTTAGCAAAACTAGGTGCTTTAGCTTAGCTGAGTTGACATACACAGTTAGCCATTCTAGCTGGCCACATCAGTGCAGCCTGGGAGGAGCTGCTCTCTCCTGTTAGAGCTTGGCTCTCCTCCGCACTGGCCTGGAAACAGAGACTTCACAGTGGCACACGGTCCTGATTGCTGGGCTAGATCAAGGCCCGTGAATGCGAGACCCCGGGGAAGGAGCTTCGGAGACAGAGAGGCAGCCACACATGAAGAGGGCAGGGAGTGAAACATGGCTGTTGAGGAGACAGGATGATAATATGGTCTCTGGAGGTTCACTCATCTTAATGATATTCCAGTTCTCAACTGACATCTGAATGTACAGTTGTGGTTATGCCTGAACAATGTCCCAGGATCTCAAGTCATAATATTGTATATTCTTCTACAGAGCTGCCAGACTAGATTTTTCTCGCTTGCCTCCCTGCTAATCTTAGACAATTATTTTAACAATATGAGCCCTAGTTGTCATATCTGTAAAATGGAAAAAATATTACCTACTTTAAGGTTGCAGTGAAAGTTGAATGAGACAATCAATACATCTAAACTCTAAAGCAATTAACATTGAGCTTGATCAATAGTAAGTATTTTAATGAATGTCGGCTATTACCATAAATTCTATTCATCTCCTACATCAGAAACATGTTAGAAAGTTAAGCTCTGGTCACTATGAATGCCTCTCTTTATGTGTGTGAGTGTGGTAATTTTTTAGTTATGTATATGTTCATATATTTCCATTACATTTCATTTTTGTTTGCCCTGTACCTTCTATATCATCCATTAAAAAATGAGACCTGAACACAAAAAGTAGACATTGATCAAATGTACAAATGTTTAGTTATAACAAATGCTAGAGACAGTATGGATAGTATGATGACTATCATTAATAATATATTGCATTTTTAAAATAGATGAGAGATCTTAACAGTTTTCACTGTTTTACCTTTTAAAAATAAAAAAATAAATATGTGAAGTGATACAGTACTTAGCTTGATTATGATAAATATTTCACAATGTATATATCAAAACATTACATTGTATATCCTAAATACATAGTTTCATTTGTCCATCACACCTCAATAAAACCAGAAAAGCAAAAAATAGAAGGGAAATGTCGAGTCATGAATAAACACGTGGCAGAACGGTACAATATCTTTCATGCTGATGTTGCCCAATTCCTAATAACTATTGAAATTATTATTGAAAACACTTATTGAGCACTTACTGTGCTCAGGATCACACAGGAGGTACTTGTCACTGCAGAGGGCTGGGGTGTTTGTCAGTAAGGGAAATGAGCCTCAGACATTACACCAAGCCTCGGCACTGAAGCTAGAGTGCAGTGAGAAAACCTGGAGGCCCCACGCAGGGCCAGTTGTTCTGCAAGGGACC
>PVJX010007050.1:0-73387 GCA_004027295.1 Dolichotis patagonum | reverse complement strand
TGTGGCTGGGGATCAAACCCAGAGCCTTGCACATATTAGGGTAGGCACTGTATCACTGAATATCCAGCTCCCAATGTTTTGACTTTTAAAAAGTTTTTCTTTAAAGTTTTGACTTTTGATTGGAAATGCTGTCTTGTGATGTTTATATTTATCAAGGGAGAAATAGTCATAAGTTATAAACCTAATAAGTAAATAGGGTAACAAGGAGGTGCTAAATGCTATGAGGAAAAGCAGTTTATTGAGATACTTGACTTTGATGTATTATATCTGTATTCTGATTTTACATTTACCAAGATTTTTATAAAGTGTAATGACAGTTCATGAACTGAATGAATATAGTTTTGCAACTTTTCTTTTTTTAGGTACCAGATCATCAGTCAATAAAGTTAAGTAGTCTAGGAGAGAATAAACACTATGAAGTTGCAAAGAAATGCGTTGAGGATTTGGCCCTCTACTTAAAACCACTAAGTGGAGGTAAAGGTATGTTCACAAACATTTTTAATGGTGAGTAGGTCTTGGTAAGTTTAAGTGTGGAGCATGTACAATGATTATCATCACTGATTTGATGGCTCCCAGTCCATAGTGGGAGATAGATGTATAAGTGTGGCAAATTGTTTAACTGCTGTGACAAAAGTAGAATTTTATTTTATCACTTTGTACCTAGTGACTTGCACATTATAGGTGTAATAAATAGTTACTGACCAAGTCAATTATTTTATTTCATACTTGATAAAGAGTGTGGACTGAGCACTATCTTGGTGTTTGAGATACGTTAGCTAAACAAACAGAAAAATATTTTTCTCCTTATGTATAACATTTGTATTTTAGAAAAAAAAACTTTAATAAACAATTAGTATAATTTTAAAAAGCAGATTATTTAGTAAACTCATAATTGATATAAAAAGAATACTGCTAGAGAGATGAGAAATGTCATGGTAAGGAGAGAAGAGTAAATTGCAATTTTTAATGAGTGTTTAGTGTAGGCTTGACTAAGAAGTTGACTTTGAAACTTGAAATGAGGTGAAAGAGGTAAAATAGTTTACATAGTTTCTGAGGATGAAGTTTCAGACAAAATGAATAGCTGTTGTAATATCCCAAGCATGCCTAGTGTCTTGAAGGAAAAGGAAGAGGAGAGTGAAGAAATGTGAGGAGTAAAGCAGTATGAGTGGATGAACTGGGGAGGCCAAGTAATAACTAAACTTCCAGGCTATTTAAAAATTTGAGCCGTTATTCTGTGTAATACTGGGGGAGTCGTTACTGGGTTTTGAATATAGTAGTGAGTGGCGTGATCTTACTAATGTTCAAGGAATCACTTCGGCTGCTGTGTTTAGAATTCTGTATAGAAAGGCAAGTGTAGAAGCATGATGATTAAGTAAGAGGCTATTAGGATAAAGTTAACAACATACAGCTAGTGAAAAGTAGTTTAGATAAATAAATTGAGATAAATTTTGGTCATAGTAAGTTGGAGATTTCTAATACTCACTTGGATGTTATTGAACAGGCAGTGGATATATGAGTTTTCTGTTACTAGATGAGGTCTGTGAGCTGTAACTTTGTCATCGCCATGTTGATGGTCTTTAAAGTAGTAAGACTGCATATCACCTGACCAGTGAGTTTAAATAAGAGAAATACAGTGTGAGTCTCTTTAGCAGTAAGAGGAAAGAGGACAAAGATGAAATCAGCAGAGAAGACTAGAAGAAATGAAGGCAGAAAACCAAGAAAATGGAGTGTTTTTGAACCCAGATAAAGTGTTGAAAGGAGTGAGGAGTATTATCTGTGTTGATTGCTATTGAAAAGTTAAATAAGCTAAAGAGAATTTAACTATGGCTTTAGCAAATTAGAGGTATTTATCCTGATAAAACCAGTTTTGGTCAAGAAATGTTAGCAGGGGTCGGGGGTTTAGCTCAGCGGCATAAGCCCCTGCTTGGCATGTGTGAGGTTGTGAGTTCAATCCCCAGTACCAAAAAAAGAGAGAGAGAGAGAGAGGGAGAGACGATAGCAAAAACTTAACTGAAATAGAAATTAGAGATTGTGAAATAAGAAGTTGGAAATAGTACAGAAAACCTGGAGTAATTGCTAAAAAGAGAGGAAAGAAATGAGATGCTGCTGGTTTAGAAAGAAGAATGAATTAAAAAAGTATTTATTCTTAAGACAGATGAAATAACAGCATACTTACCGTATGCTGATGCAAGCAGTCAAATAGAGTGAGAAAAATTAATGATGTTCATGTGAGGAGAATTGCTGTAATAGTTTCAAATGAGTAAGGTGTGAGATTTCATCATGAAGTAGTGTTATTAATGTCTTGTGTACAATTAAAAAATTAGGACTAAAAAAATTAGAGCTGTTATTAGTTTTAGATTAAAATTTTCAGTCATCTTTGACTTTTCTTTCAGTTGCTTTAGTAGAGATAGAAAGCAGACTAAATAGGTCAAAAGTCGTGTGTTTGGACAACACATGCAACCCAGTAAACAAGATACCTAAATGAAATCTGAAGTCACAAAACTTTAAGCTCCTTATACATAGTGTTAATGAAACAGAGATAAAATAGTTATTGTTAGTGTTTTAATGGTAAGGACAGATAATGAAAATTGTCTTTTTTACCTGAAAAATGTTTAGTTCCCTTTTTTTCCCTTTTCTTAAAGGCGTAGCTAGTTTGAACCAGAGTGCACTGAGCCGTCCAATGCAAAGGAAATTGGTGACACTTGTAAACTGTCAACTGGTGGAGGAAGAAGGTCGAGTCAGAGCCATGCGAGCAGCCCGTTCACTTGGAGAAAGAACTGTAACAGAACTGATATTACAGCACCAGAATCCTCAGCAGTTATCTGCCAATCTGTGGGCTGCTGTCAGGGCTCGAGGATGCCAGTTTCTAGGGCCAGGTAAGATAGAGCACCATCTCAGCTTTGTTATTGGTTATCAGGATTTGAGATGGCCAATTTCTACAGCAAAGTAAAAATCCTGAGAATCAACTCATTCATCTTTAAACACACATATTTAGGCATAAAGATGAATCTCTTTTGTTAGTCATAATCCGTATTATAGATAGTCCCGTGGTGTTTTAGAATAAATTTCTCATTTAATTTTAAGCCATCATTGAGATGGGAGACATAGATAGCTACAACTTTTAAAATTATAAGTCTGAACTAGAAAGAGGTGTAAGACTGCACAGGTAGTAACTAGTCAAGAAAAGATAAACCTTTGTTTTTTTCTGTCTAGGGGGAAAAAAAACTCTTTTGACTGTTTTTAGAACTTGGGAAACATAAAAATTAATTGAAAAACAATTACCAGAGGATGATTCTTTTATGGTTAGTACTACCTGTGTTCTTTCTTTAAAACTATTGGGCTAGAGATGTCGCTCAGTGGTAGCATGTTTGTGTAACATGCACAAGGCCCTGGCTTTGATCTTCAGCCTGGACTGCTTGTGAGACCTGTCCCAAAAAGCAGCCAAGGCCAGGTATGGTGGTACACACCTGTGATCCCCATACTTGGAAGGCTGATACAAGAGTATTACTGCAAGTTCAAGGCCAGCTTGCCCTACATAGTGAGTTCACGGTTAGCCTGAACTACATAGGAAGACCTGGTCTCAAAAAAAGAAAAACAAAACAGTAAATATGTACATGTATAAAATTTCAGAAAGTCTACTGAGAAGCTTAAAATTTAATGGAAATAATTTTCTGTATACTGTTTCTCCACATTCACTAGTTTTTAAGATTTTGCCTTGTTACTCTTTTTTGAACCATTGAGAGTACCATTACATATTTTATGTGCCTTTTCCCTCAGTATTTCAGTGTTTCTTAAAAACAAGGATACTCATAAAAATAGTACGTTTATCAGAGTCACAGAATTTTCCATTGATACAGTACTACAATTGTAGCTTTATACATTTGAACAAATCTATCTTTTATGAGATTTATTTTCTTCTAGTGTAAGATTCAGTTTTCACTTACTGTACTCATCATCTCTTTTTAGTCATTATACTGAAACCATTTTCAGCCTTTTTTTGTTTTCTATAACATTGATGTTCTCAAAGAATATAGGCAATTTATTTTATAGACTATTTCTTAATTTAGGTTTGTCTGATGTTCCACAATGAGTTGATTCAGATTACATTATACAACATTAGGTATTTTAGATACCGTGTCTTTAGTTATTGTGTCCAGAGGGTCATGTCATTTAAAAATTATATATAAAATACTGGCTGAGGTATGCGCATGGCTCAGTGGTAGAGTGCTTTCGTTCTATGCGTGGAGCCCTGCATTCCTTTGCCCAGCTCTGAAAAACAAAAATTTTAAAAAATAAAATAGTTTCTGATGGCAGAGTAACATTGTTTTTTTTCTTTTTTTGAGACAGAGTCTAGCTCTTATAGTTCAGACTGGCTTGGAGTCACTATGTAGCCCAGGCTGGGCATGAACTCATAGTGATCCTCCTGTCTCAGCCTCCCGAGTGCTGGGATGGCAGGCGCATGCCACCATGCCCAGCTCAGAGTAACAATCTTATGCATAGCCTACTCTTTGTCCTTTGCTGCATGTTATT
Source organism: Dolichotis patagonum (assembly GCA_004027295.1). NCBI lineage: Eukaryota > Metazoa > Chordata > Mammalia > Rodentia > Caviidae > Dolichotis > Dolichotis patagonum. The sequence goes on along the minus strand of PVJX010007050.1, from coordinate 68,857 downwards.
GTCAGAGTAGTTCTGTGTATTCTGAGTTATTATTATTATCTACTGTTTACATACAAAAGATTAAACTTAATATGTCATATTAACTTGTGTTGTTCTCTGGTTATTTAGGAAGAAATATGTTTTCTTCTGCTTCATTACCTTTTAAATAACTGTATTTCAGAACCTGTATTCTCTTTGTACTAATTAAGTACAGATTGTGGGTAACGAACTCTCACAAACTAATACCCAAGGATCTTTGACAGACATCATCTGCAGGACCATGTGCTCATGTTTGTTTAATATTTTTAGCTATGCAAGAAGAGGCCTTGAAGCTCGTGTTGCTGGCATTAGAAGATGGTTCTGCTCTCTCACGGAAAGTTCTGGTACTTTTTGTTGTGCAAAGACTAGAACCAAGATTTCCTCAGGCATCAAAAACAAGTATTGGTCATGTTGTGCAACTACTGTATCGAGCTTCGTGTTTTAAGGTAAGCATTAAACAGCTATCTGATTACATGCCTGTATGTGAGGCATTGAACAGAAAGAATATAAGGAAACAGTTTGATAAACTTAACAGTCTCTTACCACAAAAAATTTTAAAATTGGATAGTGAAAGTGGACTGAGAAAACCTTATTTTTTATGTTTGTCATCTTAAAACAGAATCAGAGCCAGACATGATGGCACACATGTGGAATTCTACCACTCTGGGAATCTTAAGACATAAAGATTGCAAGTTCATGCCAGCCTGGGTAGTTTAGAGTCTTTGTGTTGAAATAAAAAGTGGGCTGGGGATTTAGCTCAGCGGCATAAGCACCTCCCTGGCAAGTGCGAGGTTGTAAGTTTGATCCCTGGTACCAAAAAAAGGGAGGGGGGGGCACTGGGGATGTGTGCAGAGGCCCTGGGTTCACTCCCCAGTACCACCACCACCAAAATAAAAATAAAAGCAGGGTTAGGGAGAAGGTACACAGAAACTGTATTGCACTTCATTAGATTTAGTAAACTTTATAACCTTTTTTTTTTTTTTTGTATTTGTTTTTATCTCATTGTCTGTAGTGATTAAAGCCTTTAACCTAAAAAGGGTCTGTGTGTTCTATAGATGACAAGAAAGTGAAATTTGAAGGGATCGATCCACTACATTCTGTGTAGGGTTTTTTGTTTGTTTTGTTGTTGTTCTTGTTTGGGGAAAGAATACAGTATTTTATTTTTTTGGTACTGGGAATTGAACTCACAACCTTGCACTTGCTAGGCAGGAACAGTGCCACTGAGCCATATCCACTGCCCTAAGAATACAGTATTTTAAAGCATAGTGTCATTGTTCAGTAGGCCTTTGTAGTGAAAAATACTAAGAGAAGTAGCAAACTCCTTGAAACAGCCATCCCTCCCCACCCCGAGATTGAACTCACGACCAGGCAAGCATTTGAACTGCTGAGCTAAATCTCCAGCCTTAAAATCCTTCAAATTTCTATATAAGAATGTAGGTTATCAGCTAGTTCTTGAGATAGACACAAGTACTTGGAGAAAGATCCTTTGTCTTCTGTGAGAATAAAACATCTAAATTTGAAACCACAGACTATGTAGGCTTTTTTTGCTCATTTTAAAGCCCCGAAAGTAAAAATAATCCAAATCAAAAAAAATTTTCCTTCTTAGTTTTAGATAACAGGTAATTGATGATAGAAATGTGTTTAGATGGATATACTTAACTGTATTTAGTGAGGCTTGGATACTATCTGCCTGATAGAGTGCTTGATTTCATGTCCTTAGGGAGGCAACAATTGTAATGAATCTCTGATTCCTCAAACATGTTTTTAGCTAAGCTGCCAAATTATACAGATCGTTTGTCATCCTGACATGACTAACTAGGTTTTCACACTGTGCATCGCTGATATAATGGGTTTTTTTCCTTACAGATTTCATACTGATTTGTGGTTTATGATTGTCATACACCAATACCTGATAATGATGTATCTGCCATTTGAATAATAGTAGTTTAAAAAGTTACTTCAGTTTTATGTTCTTATTTAATGCACACTGCCAAATAGTTTAAAATGTTAAAGCACAATGTTTGAATGAATAAAATAATATACTGACTTAACTGCCAAAGAGTCTCTTGGGTAACGTTTTGCAAACTCAATATTGTCCAAGGTCTTTTACTCATCTTCATCAGTTTAGAATAAATTTTGTACATAGTATGGAGGTCAAACTTAATTTTGTCAATTTAGTCTATTTGGGAACCATGGGGGCATTTGTAAAAAATACTTCTGGGTGTGTATGGTTGCATCATACATCTGGGCGTGACCTTGGATACTGTATCTGGTCCCTTGTCTCTTCCTTTTTGTCACTGTTGCGTTTCCTTGCTCCAGCTGAGCATCTTTGGTCTACCATACCTTTCTGCTGTGATGGTTCTGCCTTTGAGTCTGTTGATTGTGGACTGGATCCCCTGCCACTGAGAGCTAAATTAAACCTTGCTTCCTTTAAATTTCAGGTGTCAAGTATTGTGTCCCAGCAACAGTAAGCTAACACATACTGTAAATTCTTTGTTCCAGATTAAGATCACCCTAATCAAGATTACATACCAAAGGTTTTCAATTTTATTAACTTACAATGAGATTATCAGTTTTATTAATTTATAATGAGAAATGTGATTCCTATCCCCTGAAACTAGAGATACTTATTAAGCAAGTGCTCTATCACTGAGCTATACCCCTATCCCCTGAGAAGTGCAGTTCTTAAGTGCTTTGGATTCTCCCAAGTATTGTCCTGTAAAGCATATCAAACCTAAGTATGGAATCAAAACATGGGGAAGTAATGATTCTCATTTTTAGCTCAGTAGTTCTCAACTGAAGGTACATATCAGAATCATCTATGGAGCTTTTAAAAATACACAGTCCAGGGCCAGGGATTTTAGCTCAGCCACAGAAGCACTTGCCTGGCAAGTGTGAGGTCATGAGTTTGATCCCCACTACCAAAAAATGAATAAAAATAAACATACACAGTCTTGGGACCCTGGAGATTCTGACTGAGCTTATCTGAAGTGGGACTTGAATGTTTATATGTACTTCTTAGTTATCTTTGGGAATCCTAATGCAGTGGACCTAAGATTGTGTCTTTCAGAGTTTCACAGATAGTTTTGATGCATGTTAGTTCATTAGTAGACTTTGTTAGCCACCTATGTCCTTCACTAGTTCAGTGGTTACGCTGCTCGGGGATACTCTATGCCCTATCTGGTGCCAGGTGCTACTACCTAAGTGATTTTGTTTTTTCTACTATTAGGGTTGATACCTACTTTGTTTGTTTTTTAAAGTAGGTTATGGTAGAATATAGATTACTCTCACTGTACTCCACCCCACCTTTTTTGCAATACTACGGATTGAATCTAGTGCCTTTGTACTAAGCTTTATCCCTCATCTTTTTGCATTTTAAAGCAGGTCTCGTTAAGTCGTCATATTATACAGTTTGGGTTTTAATTTGAGATCCTCCTGCATCAGCCTCCCAGAGTGCTAGAATTGCAGGCATGAACTATGATACCCAGCTTCTATTCTTCCTTAAATATCTGCAGTTTTATTGATCAAATTTTGAGTGTCCTAAATTCTTCTCTGATGTATTTTTGGATTCTCAAAGAGAATTTTGAACTATAATTCTCAAACAGTAACTTGGTTTCCCCATATTTGTGTTCTTGGAGACATATTACTGTTGTCTAACATACCAACAACAGCAATGAAAGCAACTATGAAATGGTTTGTGATTATTTTCCTTTACCAGTAAGGAAAACTAAGTTTTGAATAGTTTGCCTGATTTCTACAGTTTAAATTTCAGAACCTGGACTAGTCTTATTTGTTTTAAATAGTAGTGAAGTTTTGATTATCCCTAGTCATTAATAAGTTTTAGTAGTTCAGGAATAAATATGTATCAGTTATTTGTGGAAATTATACATCCATATACTTGCGTATTTGGATTATTAAAAAACTTCAGTTCATACTTCAGTTCATATGAATATGGAATAACTTGTATAACTTTTGAATTTATTTAAGCCAAGTAGAGTTTAAAGTGTCTCTTGTGGCAGAATATTCTTAACTATCATGTGGTAGTGCTATTATATGTGTCTATCCATTGATTGAATTTCCTTGATTTTTTGGTAATGCTAGAGATGAAACCTAGGGCTTTGCTCCTGTGAGATAAGCACTGTATCACTGGACTATGTCCCCATCCATATTGGCTGGAGTTCTTGCTTGCCTATCTTTATCAAGCCTCTGCTGCTACCAATGTGATGTTTATTAACATGTAAATCTGATTATATCACTTCTCTGCTTAAATTCCTTAGTGGCTTTTCATTCTCATCAGGATATTTCTTTTTTTTGCGGGGGAGTGGGTACCAGGGCTCGAATTCAAGACCTCATGCTTGCCAAGCAGGCGCTTATGCCACTGAGCTAAACCCTGGCCCCACATCAGGATGTTTCTCACTGTAATATATAGTAAAAGACCTTCTAGGACTCTTACCTGGCTTATATCTTACTCTTTAACTGTGTCTTCTCCTCTTTTATGTTTCTATTTTACAGCTTGCTACTCTTTTTAGAATTCTGTTCCTTGCTATAGTTCATGTTGATGTAGTTCATGTAGTCTTCAGCTAGGAGAAGCCTTTTCTGAAATCTCTTTCCTCTCTTTGCCAGAGTTAATTGCCTTTCTTCTGTGTTGCCATAGAGCCTTATAATTGCACTCTTACTATAATTTTCTGTTTACTAGTCTCTCTGTCACCAGCTGCTAAACTCATTGATGACAGGACTGTGTGTTTAGTTATATAAGTTGTATTTTGTTCCAAAAAGAATTTGTGGTTTAAGTATTATGTTTGTATCTCCTGTGTGTGATGTTGTATATGAAATATGTACCCTCTTATTTCCCCCTAAAAAGTAAATTAATTGGCTTAGGAGAAATAGAGTAAACCAATTCTGATGAGTTTGCTTTTTCTTATTTTTTTTATCTTTTAATTTTTTAGGTTACCAAAAGGGATGAAGACTCTTCCCTGATGCAGCTAAAGGAGGAATTTCGGAGTTATGAAGCACTACGCAGAGAACATGATGCCCAAATTGTTCATATTGCTATGGAAGCAGGACTCCGTATTTCACCTGAGCAGTGGTCTTCACTCTTATATGGTGACTTGGCTCATAAATCGCACATGCAGTCTATCATTGATAAGGTTTGTGAAATTAAAGATGCTGATTTTATACCATTGTTGTTACTTTGAAAAGTATTGGAATACAAATGCTCATCTACCGAGATCCTGGTAAAACTCATCTGTATTGAAAATGCATTTAATGTATTTACCCTACCAAACATGTAACTCTGCAGCATTGTACACAATAGCATATTGATTGTTTTCTCTCATGATCTTCATAACTAAGAGCTACAGCTCAGTACCAGTACCTGGTATTTTAAGAGTATCATACTGCATATCAGTATTGTGGGGAAAAAAATCAAATCAAAACTTTGAAATACTATTTCTACTGAGTAAATATTGTTTTCTACCATTGGAAGGATAAAAAAAAAATCCTAAGTCAAACCATTTTAAGTCAAGGACTGTCTGTATTTTAAAGAACTAAAGAGACAAACAGTTGGAAATTTCCTTAAATACGAAACTATTTCAAATTAACTTTTTTTTTTTTTTTTGAGATAGGGTCTTGCTGTGTAGTTCAGGTTGATCTTGAACTCACTGTGTATTCTAGGCTGGCCTTGAAATCACAGCAGTTCTCCTGCCTGAGCCTCTGAAATGCTGAGAATATAGGCATGCACCACCACACCTGGTCTGTCTTACCTATCTACCTATTTTTTTTTTTTTTGAGACTGTGTAGTTTGGGCTGGGGATTTAGCTCAGTGGCATAAGTGCCTGCCTGGCAAGTGCGAGGTCATGAGTTCGATCCCCAGTACTGCAAAAAAAGAAAAAAAAAAAAAAGAGAGACTGTGTAGTTCAGGCTAGCTTTGAACTCACTGTATCCCAGGCTGGCATCGAACTTGCAGCAGTCCTCCTTCCTCTACATCTTGAGTTTTCTGAGATTACAGACTTTTTTATTTATTACTTTTTTAACTTTCAAAATTAAGGACTATGACAGGGAATCATATACAAGATATTACCATAAAAACAGGCATACAAGGTCTCAAGTTTATCTGTATTCTGATCCCAGGGAATAAATACAATTTACAAATGTTTTCTAAGTGTCTAATGATGAGTTTCATAGGGCAGATTCTGAGGTGAAAATTTAGTTCATCATTGATACTCTTTCTGTGGAATCTGAAGACACTTGAAACCTATTACATAGCTGCTCTTTTGAAAGTTTTTGAATGTGAGTGTTTCATAAGAACCAGAGTACAATAATTTTCTCTTCTGTTTGTTAGCTGCAGTCTCCAGAATCATTTGCAAAGAGTGTCCAGGAATTGACAATTGTTTTGCAACGAACAGGTGACCCAGCTAACTTAAATAGACTGAGGCCTCATTTAGAGCTGCTTGCAAACATAGACCCTAATCCAGGTATGTGGGGTAATAGTTACATACTTATACTTTCTTTGCCTTTGAGGCAGGTACTACAAAAAATTACTGCTAACACCTTTTTCCTTTTCTTCATCCTCTTGACATTTATTTTAGATGCTGTTTCACCAACTTGGGAGCAGTTAGAGAATGCAATGGTAGCTGTTAAAACAGTGGTTCATGGCCTTGTGGACTTCATACAAAATTATAGTAGAAAAGGCCATGAGACACCTCAGGTAGGTACATTTATTGCACTTCTGACTGCTGTTATCTCTGACAGTTTCACCCTGTACATCCTAACAACCCATTTGGCTAATAGACTTTTTTTTTGGAACTGGGAATCAAAATCAGGACCTGATGCTTATGAGGCAGGTGTTATGCCACTGAGCTATACTCCTGACCCGTATTAATAGACTATGAGATTTTGCTCTCAGGTTGGTTTGGTTTGGTTTGCTTTGCTTTGCTTTGCTTTGGTTTTGTGTGATGTTAGGGATTGAAACCAAGGCCTTGCACATGCTAGGAAAGGACTCTTCCACTGAGCTGTGTCCTCTTTCCCCCTCAGAAGTTTTTATTGTCTGTATTCTTTTGGAAGAAGCTCAGTTTTTAGTATAGCTACTTAATAAGCATTTCATAGTATTGCAAAATCTTGGGGGCTGGGGATTTAGCTCAGTGGCTTAAGTGCCCGCCTGGCAAGTGTGAGGTCATGAGTTCAATCCCCGGTACCAAAAAAAAAAAAAAAAATCAGTGTCTCTTGGATATGAGGTCACTAAACTTTAAAATAGTTGGGGTTTTTTTTTATCAGTACTGGGGATTGAACTCACAACTGCACGCTTGCAAGGCAGGCGCTTATGCTGCTGAGCTAAATCCCCAGCCCTTAAAATGGTTTTGACAAGTATAGGTTATTGATTCTTTCCCAGATATTTTGTCCAGTTCTTTTCTTCTGTGGAAAATTGTCACTTTTTTCCCCTTTTATCATCTCCCAAATAAATTTCATTTTATAAAAGTATGGAATTTGAATTTTCAAGATAGTTTCATTCTTCATAAGAAGTTAACATAAATCATTCTAATAATAACTTCCATTAAATTATTGTGCGTCAGTTTCTATGTATAGTACTCTACATAAAATTATTTCTGTTCCTCACAGCTATCTGCAAGGTAATTGCTGTTTACAAGTTGAAATTTAAAGAGGTTAAATAACATCTAAGATTATGCTATCAGTAACAGAGCTGGGAATAAATCTGCTACAGAGTCTGTTATCTTTTCACTCTTCTATCCACTAGACATTATAATACTCAAATATGAATTGAATCATGTTTTCATCTTCCTAGGGTCATCAAATAAGAGTATCTTAAATTTTTAAGTAAATTATGGCAGTTATAATTTTTTTTATATTCTATCTCATTATTTGTGTGAATTAAACATCTGAAGCCTGATGATTTGAGTTATACCTCCAAGTTGACTAATGAATTAGTAATTTTTCACTTTTAGGTGAGAAAGTGTAAGTGAACAAAGCTAACGGTATTTTGTTTGTCTTTTTGAGACAGGGTCTTACCATGTAGTTCACCTTGGCCTTGAGCTCACTATGTAGCCCAGGTTGGCCTCAAACATGTGATTCTTTTGTATCAGCTTCCTACTTGTTAGGATTATGGGCATTGGCCACATACAGGTTTTAAAAATATAGTTAAAAATTTTTTTTGATGACACAATTTTAAGATAGCAGTAAGTGACTAAGAAAATCTTACGTAGCATTTCTTTTCTTGGGCATTGTGTTGCCTGACAAATGGATGTAAAATTTAAACCAGTTTCATATAATCTCCATAAAGAATGTAAAATGTCATCCCAGAGTTATACTCAATGGAATGGTAGTTGTTACGCAACAAGAATTGCTAATCTGAGGTGAAAAGAACTGCAGATATAATCAAGATTTGAAGTCCCGAGTGAATAATAATTGAAATTTTTTTTCCACATATTGAATGTTTTCCTTCTTATAGCCTCAGCCAAACAGCAAATACAAGACTAGCATGTGCCGAGATTTGCGACAGCAAGGAGGTTGTCCACGAGGAACAAATTGTACCTTTGCCCATTCTCAGGAAGAGCTTGAAAAGTAAGTTTTGAGAATTTGCTTTCACATAAGTTTGATTTTTGGTCATTAGAGGCTGTCATACAGTCTTAAGTCTGTGATATATCAAAAATACAAGTGAGTTTATGTTTTAGATTCTTTAGATTACAAAAATAATCTTTTCTTTTGAAACCACTAGAAAATTAACCTGGATGCAAGATTAATAGGATAAGTGATTTATGACCTTATCCAGCGGTCTTATTTTGAGATCATTTTATACCTGGGTTCTTCTACCATGAACTTCTACCTGCTGAACAATAGGCATGTGTTTCAATTCTTAGTGAACATCTTCATCTTGCTTTTAGACACTTTACCATCAAACTGAGCTGATTTTCTCCTCCCTTATCTCCCATTCTTTTATCCTGCTCTATCTTTGTGTGCCCTGCATACCATGTCTGTACCGTTTTATGAGAGACTTTGTTGTCAACTGTTTCTCCTTCGGCTTTCCCTCCTTAATCATTTACCAAGTTCTGCCAATTGAGTTTCTTACATGTCTTTTAACTTGCTTTGTTGTGTCAATATAGTCATAGCTTTTACACCCCCCCCCCCCGTACCGGGGATTGAACTTACGACTTCACGCTTGCAAAGCAAGTCCTACCATGCATTTGTTCTTCTATTACCATTGTTTCTATCATGTTGTGTCTTATTGGATTTTAATATATGTAATAGTATAAACAATTTTTTATGGAAAATGAGATATTATAGTAGTCATTGTTCATTTTCTTTTATTTGGTTCAGAATGCCCTGTAATTCTTTCATTCTCTTGAATGGTTTTATACTATTTTGTTATGTTTGATATTATTGTGTGTGAAGCTATGCTTGACTATTTCAAAGAAAGAGACATTATGGTAGCTACTGTTAGTATCTGGTTGTCTTGTTGTGAAGTGCTGTGTTGCTTACATTGTTCTGTTCTGATCCACTTTGTTCTGTCCTCTTTTGTTTTATTCTCTTTAAAATAAAATGTAAAAAATTATACTCACTTTACAAATGTGTGAAGAGGGGCTGGGGATTTAGCTCAGTGGCTTAAGCACCTGCCTGGCAAGCGCGAGATCGTGAGTTCGATCCCCGGTAACAAAAAAAACAAATGTGTGAAGAAGCAGGTAGATGGATACAGTTAGAAAACTGCAAGTACAAATTGCCTCCTAAGTTAGAAACTGAAAAATTTTCCATGCATGTTTAGCAACATCTGTGTGCCTAATGTATCTGAGTTCTCTCTCTGTCTCTGTCTCTGTCTCTGTCTCTCTCATTTATTGGAAAAAAGGTAAAACAAAATTTTACAACATAAAATAGGAGAATAACAGTAGTTAATACATTACATGTTGTCCTTAAAGTACAAGATCTCTATAAAGTATTTTTAGCATACAAGATATGGGCATAAAAATTTCTCCAATATATATTAGCCAAACGTTTCTTTTTAATGATCTAAGAGACACTAATAGTATAACTTACTTGCATTTTTTTCCCTTTTCTCTACTGTTGTTTCTCCTTACACACTTCCTAGTTCCTTTTTTTTTTTTTTTTCTTTTTTTGGTACGGGGGGATCGAACTCATGACCTCACGCTTGCAAAGCAGGCACTTATGCTACTGAACTAAATCCCCGGCCCGTCCTCTTTTTTTTTTAATCCCTTGTTGCCTTCTAACTAGTCCCCATCTCCTCTCCCATTATTTGCCAAAAATCAGAAAATAATATTTTAAAAGCATAGCTCAATTCCTGTTACTCCTGTGCATCTGTCTTTGATATTCTCTCATTGCTCTAAGAATAAAGATAGATAATCTGGATTGTGGAAAGAATGGCCCTCATTAAGAAATCAAATAATAACAAGTACTAGTGAGGCTACAAGGAAGAAGGAAGTCTTTTACACTGTTGGTGTTAATGTAAACTCGTATAACTACTATGGAAATCAGTATGAATATTCCTCAAAAAATTGAAATTAGAAATTTCATTTGACACAGCTATTCCCCATCTAGGTATCTTCCCCAAAGAGTTAAAGACATCATATTACAGTGATACATGCATATCTATGTTTATAGCCATATAATTCGTAGCAGATAAATCTTAGAAGTGGCCTATGTGTCCATTAACAAATGAATGGATAAAATGTGGCATTTATATATAGTGGAGTCCTGTTCTGCCATAAAGCAAAATAAACCAGAATCATTTGTAGGAAAATGGATACATTTTAAGGCCATAAAGTTGAGTGAAATATATCAGACACACAAAGTTAAATATCACATAGTTTGTCTTATCTGAGAAACTCATAGTGAAAATAAAGAGCAAAATAGTAGGAAAGAAGAAGATCTTTCTTAAAGGGAAAAGGGATCAAGAAAGAGATGGAGAGTATGGAAGGATAGGGGGTGAAGAAAAGGAATTGTGATATGTGCATGTACCAGCTCCACTTAAAAAATGTAAGCAATATTTAGTACATACATGTACTAATAAACTAAGATTTTAAAAAAAGAACAAAAATCTGGGTTGTGGCATTTTCTAAGCTCGGCTGCCTTTCTGATCTCATGTCACAACACTTCCTAATTTTGCTTTATACTCAAACCACACTGATTTACTGTCAGTTCTTGTATGGCACCATACTCTTTCAGGCCTTTCATATGTTACTTCTTCTAGCCTTACCTGTATGGCTTTGTTTTTAACTTATCAATCAATCCTTCACTTTTTTAAAGAGAATCTGATCCTTTACTACTTTGTACAACCAGGTTCTTCTTTGTCACATATGTCACATTTATAATCAGTTAATGGTCTATTTTAGAAGCCAACAGACTTTTCTAGAATATCTAAGTATTAAGTAACATTGGCTTTGTGTACCACATAGTTTCATTATGAAGGTCAAGTCCCTATGACAAAAAAACCACACGAGGGCCAGGGATTTAGCTCAGTGGCTTAAGTGCCTACCTGGCAAGCTCAAGGTCGTGAGTTCAATCCCCGGTACCAAAAAAAAAACAAAACAAAAAAAAAACCACGAAATGTGTAAAATGGGCACTGCCATAAAGTTTATTGACAAAAACAAGCCGCTTTGGGCCACATGCCATAGTTATGCAACTCTGGTCCATTTATTGAATATTTGTCTTCCTTACTTAATTGTAAGTTCCATATACTATGTCTGTGTTATTTATTGTTGTCTTCCTTTTCCATTGCTACCACTCAGCCCTGCATATAATGAGCTCGGTAATAGTAGTGGTTTTACAGAAAAGAATTACAACGTGTTTTTCTTCTTGATTTTTTTTTTTCCCTTAAAGAACCTCGAGAGGATTCAGGAATCCTCAAAAAAATGTCATTTATACCCAGTCTTTCTTTCTACACAGAATTTCACATCAAGACAGTTTTTGAGATTAAAGGAGATATATTCATCTAATTTATACCTGAAACTGAGGGTTTTAGCTAAAATAGAGCTTTTGAAAGGACCTTGCTTGCAAGTATTTAGATTAAAATATGTCAGAGTGGGAACTAGATGGTTTCATTGCCATTTCATCATCAACTGGTATCCCAGCTGCAAATCTATTACTTCTTTCATATTTCTTCAACTTGGCTTTCTACTCTTGTCTCCAGGACTTGCTTTTGAACCTTACTATCTTTTACCAGAATTATGATAATAATAAAGATAATAATAGCTAAAATAATTGATCAAATTTTTATTTCTGGTACCATTTTTAGTGTTTCATATTTTAACCCAGTTTATTTTACTTTTTCACTGACTTTTTACCTGATATTTCCCTGTGTCTCAGTCTTTTCTATTTTGACTAAAAATATTTTTTTCAAGATACTTACCTAATGGTGTCCCTGGCTTCAGAGTTTTAGTTACTTTCCCAGTATAGCACTAAATCTGGTCTAAACCTGACCTTCTAATACTACTCTTTTAAATAATTGCCTAAGGTACATCCAGTTAATCACTATTGACATGGTGCTATATGAATTTGTTTCTTCTTTCCTCTTATAGATGCTATTTTCTTCTCTTACGTGCTTTCCTCTCTTTTCTCTGTGTAGAAAGCTGCTTCTATTCATATTCATATATTTTCCCTCAGCACACTTCCTCTGTTTGACCTCATGGTGTTAATTTTTTTTTTTTTTTTATTTAAAGAGGAAAAAAAACCAACCAAACAAAACAGAAAGAGGGTAGCAGCAATACAGAATTCCATAGGGGAAAGAAAAAAAAAAAAAAGAACAACAACCACAACAAAACAAAAACAAAAACACTTAAGAAGTCGCCACTTGATAAGTTACATACTCATTGTTGGAAATAGTTGTTCAAGTTACAAAATTAAAGCATACAAAGTAGGCATTCAAACAGTGAGACTGTTAACAGTTCTGCTCAACATTCTAACAAAAACAGTAGTATGGTCATCCATCTCACACACTTAAACACACATGCAGTTATATCCTTTAGAGCACTTTCTTTTCCTCTCTTTCTTACAGTAGCAATTACACATTTTGGGTTTTATTACTCCTACAGTTCTTACTACTTTTTACACTAGAGACACAATGTGATATTTATAAATATGATTCTTATTTATTTCACTAATGAGGATAGTCTCAAGTTGTCTCCATTTCCCTATGAAGGCCTCAAGATCATTCTTTTTATAGCTGAGTAATATTCCATTGTGTTAAAAATACCACATCTTTTTCATCCACTCTGCAGTTGATGGGCATTTTAGTTGTTTCCAAGATTTAGCTATTACAAATTGTGCTGCTATGAACATGGGTGCACATATATCACTGTGATATGACCTCTTCAGTTTTTATGGGAAAATACCCAGGAGGGGAATAGCTTCCAATCCTAGACTTCTGAGAATATTCCATACTGATTTCCATAGTGGTTGCACCAGTCTCCACTCCCACCAACAGTGGAGCAGTGTTCCTTTTTCCCTGTAGCCTTACCAACATTTGTTATCAGTTGATTTCTTGATGGCAGCTATTCTTTCCAGTGTGAGATGATATCTCAATGTGGTTTTAATTTGCATTTCTCAAATGACCAGTGATGGTGAACCTTTCTTCATGTATTTGTTTACCGTTTGTATACCTTCATATGAGAACTGTGTTCATCTCAGCTGCCCAATTTTGGAGAGGGTCTTTGAATTTGGGGGGGTTGATGTTTTTCAATTCTTTGTATGTTCTTGATATAAGTCCTTTGTCTGACGAGTTGCTGGTTAAAATTCTTTCCCATTCTGTGGGTTTTCTTTTCACTCTGTTGGTGATTTCTTTTGAAATCCAGAAACTTTTCGATAGTATAAGATGCCAGTTATTGATTCTCTGAAGTGTTTCCCATGCAGTTTGCGTTTTGTTCATGAATTCTCTGCCTACCCCTGTGTCTCCAAGATTTCTACCTATCTTATCTTCTAGTAGATTTAGTGTTTCTGTTTTAATGTTTAGGTCTTTGATCCATTTGTGCATGGTGATAGGCATGGATCTAGTGTCAGTCTTCTACATGTGGAGAGCCAATTTTTCCAACGTACGGTGTTAATTTCTTCCTTCATTGTGCTATTGTAGAACTTGTTTTAGGCCATTTCATGCTACTATAATAGAATTTCAAGACTGGATAATTTATGAGTAGAAAAATGTACTTGACTCACAGTTTTGGAGAATGGGAAGTCCAAGACTGAAAGTTCATGTTTGGTGAAGACCTTTCTTGCTGATAATCCCATGGTAGAATGCAGAAGAACAAAAGGAATCAATGTATAAAAGAGGGAAAGGGAAAAAGAGGGAAGGGGAGTTCAACTCATGCATTTATCAGAAACCCAATTCTGTGATAAGGGCATTAATCCATTATTGTCATCTCATAAACATTCTGCCTCTCAACATTGTTGCACTGGGAGTAACTTTCAAACATATGAACACATTCAAATCAGAGTAACACTATATGTAGCAATTATAACTAATAGTTGTAAAATTACCCTCTTGCAGTTGTTTACTTACATTTGTGTTTATTGCACTAGACTTAATTTATCCGTGGATTTTTCAACTTTAAATTTCGTGTATCTAGCAAATATCTATCATATAATGTCCACAAAAGCGAATAATCTAGTTTTTGTTTCTTATTTCCAACTGGTTTCATACTTCTCTGTTGCTGTTAAAGCAAACAAATAGGGTCCATTCAAAGGGTTAGAGAAGGAGTCGGTGTCATTATATCAACTTGGTTTAAAATACATGTTGCTGGGGCCAAGGACATAGCTCAGTGACACAGTGCCTGCCAGGCAAGCCACAAGGTTGTAAGTTCCATTCCTGGTACCAAAAATAAATAAATAAAATACATGTTGCTACCTCACAGATTTTTGAGAATAGAATGTCTTTATTTCACATAACAAACTAAAAGGTCAACAAATGTTTATTTAACTTAGATAAATTAACTTTATCCCTACTTTTTTCTTGTCACTTTAACCAAACAAAATATAAATGCTCAACAGTTTCCCTTTAGAATGAATATTGGACTCCTACCTCCAAGAATTCCTGCATTCTGAGAAGTGTTAAAAAAAAAAACCCACAATGTTTATAAAATACCATTGTACGCTCAGTACTGTTTGAAGGACTTTAGTGGGGAAAAAGGAACAATAAACATGTAAACAAGTAATTTCAGTAGTTTGGTGGGCTACAGCAAGAAATTTGAATGTTTTGTTGCAGCCAAAAATGATTATAGGGCTTATTTAAGTGGAACAATGAAATTTTAACTTGTCATAGAAATGTCACTATGGAGCTAGGTGCAGTGTCTGGAGTCGTAGCACTTGGAAGGCAGAAGTAGAAGGATCTCATGTTCATGCCAACCTAGGCAGTTAGGGACTTAGACCCTGTCTCAAAATAAGAACAGGGCTGGGGATTTAACTCAGTATGAAGGCCCTATTTCAATCCCCAGTACCTCCAATAAAAGGCAGGGTAAGCTGGGAATGTCTGTTAGTGTTACTGTGCCTCTCATTTTGATCCTTAGTACTGCAAGAAAGAAATGTCACTGTGGTGCCTATATGAATGGAGACCAGTTAACTGCTACAGTGATCAGATATAAGTTTGGTAGCGTGGTCATAGTGCTGTAGCTATGGAAATGATGAAAAACAGTCATATTTGGGATCCATTTTGGAAATAGAGCTGCCAAGATGGACAGATTGAATATAAAGTAAAAAAAAAAAAAAAAAAAGCAGGTTCAAGGAGCCAAGGTTTACTGAGATGGTAAATGTTTTGGGACAGAAAATCAGTTGTTCTTTTGGCCATGCAAAAGTTAAAACTTACTCTCTATTCATACCACAAATATTTCCTAAATACCTAGTATCCACAAGACCTTATATCATACACTAAATATAGAGAAATGCATAATAAGGGCAAAATCTCTGACCTCACTAGATTGACATTGAACGAGAGGAAACTAGCATAAAATACATAAATATAAAGTACAATATCTGGTACTGACTGGTGCTCAGAATAAAAATGATACAAGATAAATAATGATTAGGAAAAATAACAGAAATCTGAATTAAGTAATGGTACATGAAAGAAAGGTAGGAGTGAAGTCTTTAGAAAGACAACTAGGCTTGAGACCTGAGGCACAAGTGGAGAGATTGGTTTTATTAGAAACTGGAATTCTTTGTCCTTTTTCCTAGGGAGATTGTGTGATTACAGTTGCAGAAAGGTTAATGGAATTGGTGTTAAATAACTCTCTTCAAGTTTCATCTGTCATCTTGGTTAAGTGGGAGACAATATGACAGGCTGTGGAGGGGCTTTAGAGAGTGAAAGGGAAAGGGAAAAGAATGTTAGAGCTGGGGAAGTGAATTTAGTAAAGAATTATGTTAATGAATTGTTTGGCCATTTAAAATAATTGCCTCCACTAGCATGCAGCTACTTGGGAACAGGCACAGAATAAGTGCAGTATTTGGTTAGGGTTTTATCAAATTAATGCAGAATACATGAGACCAGTGAGTTAAATGGATTTACAAGGGAAGGATTAGTGATGGGTTATGGATTTTAAAATGGATAAAGAAGGGAGAAAGTACTGGAGGAAGCTCATGATAATTTTAAAAAAGAAAAAATAGGAAGGCCAGGCATGGTGGTGCAAGTCTACATCCTAACATTCAGGAGACTGAGGCAGGAGGATTGCTGTGAGTCCAAGGCCAGCCTGAACACGGAGTGAGATCCTATCTTTAAAAAAAAGAAAAGAAACAGAAAAACAAGGATGGGGTTCAGATTACAAATCCAAGCCTCAGATGGATTTGTAGCTGCTCAGATGCCAAGATAGCGATACATATCCGTTCCTCTCACTCTGCCTTACTTAGTTAAGGTTTCACTTAATCCTAATTCTGTTTTTATGTTGTTTTGACTTTGAGACAAGGTTTCGCTATGTAGTTCAGGTTGGCCTTGAACTCACTGTGTAGCCTAGCCTGGCCTCTAACTCTAACTCTGGCAATCCTCTTGCTTCAGCCTCAGAGAGCTGGGATTACGGATGTGTGCTACCACATATTTCTCATTCCTCTCTTTGAAGAGATTCAGATACAAAACTTTGCTTATTTCAACAGTTTTAAGAATATCCGAGATTTATCCTTCAGAAGTGAAAAGCAAGGAGTAACTGGGCATTTTGTATAAGAGCTTTGAAGAAAGAATGAAGAGTAGATGTTAACATGTTGAAAGCATCAGTTGTTTCAACATGTTAACATCTACTCTTCAGAAAGTGACCAGTTATGTTTCTGAAATACAGGTCTGCTCATGTGCCTCCTCCTTCAAGAAGTAATCATTCCATCAGTGTCTACAAGATAATATGTAGGCCATCACCAGGATGAGTTTATTTTCGGGGGGGGGATAAAAGAGAATAACCACCCCGCTACCCCGTGAAC
The DNA here is from genome assembly GCA_004027295.1 of Dolichotis patagonum. Taxonomy (NCBI): domain Eukaryota; kingdom Metazoa; phylum Chordata; class Mammalia; order Rodentia; family Caviidae; genus Dolichotis; species Dolichotis patagonum. Next base: position 51,439 of record PVJX010007050.1, on the reverse strand, counting down.
AATCAGCTGTTTCAGAGGAACTGTTTGCAGGCCTACAGCTGATACTGAGCAACTATTTAGAGGACAGCAATATGCAATATAGTAACCATTGTAGATTTCCTATTGTCTTATCACTGTTTTAATTCATTTCATTTTTGTTTTTTTAAATTTATTTTTTTTGTACCAAGAATCCGACTCATGACCTTGTACTTGCCAGCCAGGCTCTTTGCTGATGAGCAATATCCCTGGCCTGCTTTTTAAATTTTATACTTAATGTTCTATTATTCTGCCTTCAACCAGTCTAATCTCGGAGCACTTGTCTTTAATTGAACTTCTGTGTGTGTGGGTAAATAATGAAGCTGTCTATAAATAATGAAGGTCTAAAAGGGAAACTATTCTGAAAATATTTCTTATCAGTAACTGTTAGTATTAAATATCACATTAATTTAGCTATAATCATGATTCTATATATATGTAGCCTTCTTTCTGTTTATGTAACTTACTTTTTCCCCATTTGAAAATATTACACAGGACATTGCAGGAAATAAAGACTAAGAATAAGACTATATCGATCTTTAAGTAGAAACAGATTTTCTTAAATGGAATTCAAGATAGATTGTTTCTTATATTAGAATGTTATGTCATATCACCCTAAAACTCAGGACTTAAGTTTCAATAATGTTTTTTTTGGGGGGGGGGGTTTGGTACCGGGGATCGAACTCATGACTTCGCACTAGCCAGCCAGGTGCTTAAGCCACTGAGCTAAGTCCCCAGCCCTGGGTTTTTGTCTTTTAAAAAAATTTTATTTATTTTTTGGTGTCAGGGATTGAACTCACGACCTCACGCTTGAGGGGAAGGCACTTATGCCACTGAGCTAAACCCCCAGCCCTTGTTTTTGTTTTTTGAGACAGGCTTTCAACTGTGCAGTTGAGGCTGGCCTTGAACTCACTGTGTAGCCCAGGTTGGCCTTGAATGCAGGGCAATCCTACCTCAACATTCAGAGTGCAGGCTTACAGGAATGTACCACCATGCCTAGCTCAGAAAAGGCTTTAATCCAAACAATTTTTACTTTAGGCATAAAGTAATCTGAAAAATGTAATACAAAATTTCTACATTTTGGTGTTACGTTTAAAATGAATTTTGAGTTTTTAAATTTCTTTAAAATTATACCATGCTTTAACAGTTTAATAACTTTCAACTCTTACATACCTTTCTCTTCATTTTATAGTCCACTTATACAAGATTTTCAAACATTTTTCCCACTGACAAAAATCTGCTTTGCATAAATGTGTAATTGGCTATGGTATATATATCTTCATGTGACATTAGTCACAGAATTTAATGTAAAATGTGTTCAATTTTTAGTTGAAACTTTTCAAGGCTGTTTCCTTTTTAAAAATATTTTCCCTTTTTTTCAGAGTAAGATTTAGAGCAATATTCACCAATATATTGTTTTTAAACAGGTATCGATTAAGGAACAAAAAGATCAATGCAACTGTAAGAACGTTTCCTCTTCTAAATAAAGTTGGTGTAAACAACACTGTCACAACCACAGCCGGAAATGTCATTTCTGTCATAGGAAGTACTGAAACAACGGGGAAAATTGTTCCAAGTACAAATGGAATTTCAAATTCAGAAAACAGTGTTTCCCAGCTAATTCCACGTAGTACTGACAGTGCATTAAGAGCTCTGGAGACTGTGAAGAAAGTGGGAAAAGTTGGCACTAATGGTCAGAATGCTGCTGGGCCCTCTGCAGAGTCTGTAACTGAAAAGTAGGTATTAAGTAAAGATGATTAATAACATTCCTTCGCTTTTTGGAAATGCCGGAGTTTTTTTTTTTTTTTAATCCTGAAGAAGAGCAGTTGAATTGTTATGCAGAATGTTTCATATAGTAGGAAAAGCTCTAAATACCAAAAATTTTGAGTTCTAGACCTGGATTTGCCATTGAATAGCTCTGCAAAATGAGAATATCACTTCAACTGAGTTTTATTTTCCTCTAATATGCACTATATAGGTTGGGTCAGAATTGGGGTTTTCGTACCTTGTTTCCTTGAACTTCAAGATTGATTCCATTGAGGTGCTTTAAAGAAACTAAGTAGAAATCTAAGCAGGTGAGAGACTGAACCTCTAGCCATGTTTCAGTCTGAGCACTTTCACTGCGTACTCTATAATGATATATAGTTAAGAGAAGAATCTTTGGAACCAAACTCTTTGATGGCTTACTTTTTCCTAGCTGTTTGGCCTTAAGCCAGCTATTTAATCTATCTTCCTCTTTCATAAAATTAGAATGTGCTTCATGGGATGGATATGTAGCTCAGTGGTAGAATGCTTTTGTATATGTGAGGGTCTACCATTTCATATATTGGTGGTGAGAATTAAATGAGTTAATGCTGTTTTGTATTTTGAATAGTGTCTACCAGTTATGAAGCACTCAAATATCTGTCCTTTGCTTTATTATTGTTGTTGTTGTTTGTATTAGCATAAGATTTCATTTGATAAAGGATTTTGTTCCTTAAAGAAATTTTTAAATTTTTCAGATGATTTAGAAAGTTACTTCAAATTCTAAAATGTCATACTTTATATACTTTGAAGATTTAAAAAAAAATTTTTTTTTTTTTTTTGAAGTTGGGATCTCAGTATGCAGTTTAGGCTGGCTTTGAATTCACTATGTAGCTCAGGTTGACCTCAAACTTGCAGCAGTCCTCTTTGCTTGGCCTCCCAAAAACTTGGATTATAGGCATGGGGAGATTTAAAATCTTTGTTAAAGCATGTTCAATTATTGTTGCCCATAGATGGTCTGTCAGGATCTGTTACCTGCCTACTGTAATAGAAGCATCACACTAGGTACATAATAAACTACTGATCAATTCTTGTAATAATGGCAGTATATGTTCTACTTTTGCAGTTTGGTGTAGTTTTCTGTGAAACAGATTTTAGAACATATATATCAAAAACAATGTCTTGTTAATTAATGTTAGTTGTGTACTCATTCCAAATTTTGATGTGGCATAGTTGAAAATACATGAGACATAACATATCTCTGCCCTTTTTTTTTTGGTACCGGGGATTGAACTCACAACTGTGTACTTGCAAGGCAGGTGCTTATGCCGCTTAGCTAAATCCCCAGCCATATCTCTGCTGTAGTTTCAGAGATGGCATTTATACAAAGTGAAGTATAAGAGAATTGGAGTCAAAGATGGAAAAAATTTAGTATTACTTCAAAGAATATGGGAAAAGAATTTCAGAAAATAGCATATTATGTATTAAGTTCATTGGTAACTACATGGAATATTGAGATTGGCCTTTTAGAAATGAAGACTTATGTTAGTGACTAGACTAAAATACGATTAGATGGATAGATTGACATCAGATTAGAAGACCTTATGTTATATATGTTTAAGGTATGAATTTTAGCATAGCAGTACAACTTTTCTATCCATACAGTGGAATATTGTTAAGCTATTAAAAAGGAAGTGATATACTATTATGTGCTGCTTTATGGATGAATCTTGAAAATATGCTAAGTAAAAAGATAGATACAAAAGGCCAGATATATGATTCCATTAATGTGAAATATCCAAAATAGGCAAATCTGTAGCAAAAAGAATATTTGTGATGGAGTGGGACATGAATGCTAATAGGTACAGATTTCTCTTGAGGATAATGAAAATGTTTCAGAATTAGATAAGAATGATAATTGAAAATCTTGGTGATTCTAAAGATGGCGGACCTAGGGATAGCAGGATATGGAGCCTCTCTGAGAGAGACAGCTCAAATGCCAGAATAGAACACCCTGGAGAGATCCAAACAGAGGGAGATGGGCTCTCTCAACCCAGGAAGAAACTGAAGGGGAAGAAACTTCTCGAATACGAGGTCCCGGGGCTACCATTAGATAAGCTAAGATTGGCAAGCACCATACTGTCCCCAAGCTGCCTGAATTCGTGCCCGAGATCCACTTGAGCCACCGAACCTGCACCAAGGCAACTGGCTTGAGTGGCTGGAGCGTGGAGCTGAACAGCCCTGTGTGCAGCTTGCCCAGAACCGGCCCTGCACGCGACCCGCCCAGAGGCACTGTGAATTCGCACTGCAGCTGCACTGAGGTCAGAGGTCGGGGAGCCCAGCAGTTCTCAGGAACTGGCATCAACACGCAGTGAGTGATGGGAATGGGACCCTCCTGCGGGAAAGAGGTAACCAACTAGACAACATATTGGAGTTGGGCAGGAAAGTCCTGGCTCAGTAAGGAAGTGGCTTCATTTGATTGCTCCCCTTGCAGAGCGGATTGGTAGGATCTGCTTGGACTGCGCTGGGACCCAGTGGGTCATCACAAATCAATTGGTTCCCTGAGCGCGGCATACACTGACGCAGTGAAGGCCCATGAAGGTTGACTGGCCCAGAGGGGAGGATCCAGCATATACTACCCTTGCTTGCACTTCACTGTCTAATAGCAGACAGCAGAGGGCAGAAGCCCCTAGCCTGTGTGCTCTAGAAGAACCCTAACCAACAAGAAAAGGGGCTGGGAATTACACTATACACTTGTATGGAAGGAACCAAAAACATGACGAGAGGGAGAAATAAGAAAAAGCCCCCAGCCCCCAACCCTGAGAATATTGACCCAGGAGAGGTAAATATAAAAGAGATTGAGGGTAGCAAACAGGCAACATCAAACACAGCATCAGTGGACATAAAGAGATATCTTTGGGACCTCATAAACAAGAAACTGAAATATTTAAGTTAATCGAGATAAGTAGATTAATAAAAGAAAGGCTGGGCATCTCTCAAGAAGACACACACAGAAGAATGGAGGAACACAAAAAGAGAGAAATGTTCCATGAAGAATATAAACAAACCCTAGAATTCATGAAGCAGATTCAAAGAGATTATCAGCAAACCAAAGACTCCATAGAAAGTTGGCAAAACCGCTTGAAAGAAACAAAAGATAGACTATCAAAAATTGAACACAGGCTTGCAATGTGTGATCATGAAAGGGAAGATCTCTTAAAAATAAAAAGAGAGCAGGCAGTAACTGTACAAAGACTGGAGGACAACAAGAGGATCTATAACTTAAGAATAAAGCATGTGTATGAAGAAGCAGGAGTCAAAACAGAAGAACTGCAAAGGCTATTCACAGAAATTATTAAGGAAAATTTCCCAAACAGAAAAAGGAAATGATATGCAGACATATGAAGCATACAGAACTCCAGCCACCTACAACCAAAACAGAGCTACACACAGACACATAATAATCAAGATCCCAGAAATTCAATATAAGAACAGAATATTAAAAGCTATCAGAGAAAAGAAACAGATATCCTATAAAGGAAAACCCATCAAAATCACGGCAGATTTCTTGACACAGACCATCAAGTCAGGAAGAGCTTGGAGTGAAATAATTCAAGCCCTGAAGGAGAACAATCTCCAGCCCAGACTGATGTATCCTGCAAAACTCTCTCTAGAAATTAATGGAGAAGTAAGATGCTTCCATGACAAAGAGGAACTGGGAGAATTTGTGACCACCAATCCAACCCTACAAAAAACACTAAAGGAGATTTTAGAAAGAGAGAAAAAGAATATGAGCATTTCAGAAACAGTGGCAGAGAGGCCTCAGTGAATGGGGCAGACAGTGTAGTGGAAGAGAAAAATAGACTACCAATGGCAGAAAAACAGAATAGCAGAAATGAGGCAGAGAAGATTGGCTATAATCTCTAGTATAGAGGGCCTTGAAATACTAACAGAGAGAAACACAGGCAGAGTAGATCAGGAGATAGGGTCCATTGAGATACTCTATATAAAAGAGGCAGTAGGACCCAAAATAAGCAGTGCACCCTATGGGAGTGAAAGGGGAGGAATTGTCTAAAAAAGGAAGGCAGAGAATATTTATTGTTAATGGGGTAACAAGATTTAAAATCTACATTATTCTCATCACTCTGCTTGGATGGATTACATGTTGTTCCAGTTTGTCTACTTATACTAGACTTTAGGACAAGGTCAGCTATCCCCAAAATAAGAGGACATAATATGGTAATCATCCTTAATTTCCTATCAACTTAATCTGAAGCCCTGTATAACTTATACAGTCTTATTATGGCTGATCTTACTTAAATCTGGTTTGTTAGAGTGCTATCTTGTATTGACTGATTTTATTCAAATCTGTTATGATTGATATCATCAAGTCTAAGAGTATAGGCAACTATACTGAAGATGACAAGATTCACTAAGATACCCACTCTGGTTTTATTATTGCCTGCTTTTGAATCTTATAATATCTCCAATGCTTTGTTTTTATTAATGTTGTTATATACTGCTGAGACATCATGGTAACCATTGTAGATCACCTTGTATTGTGGTTTTATATGACTTTTGCTTCATGCTTTTCTAGGAATTGTTTTGTCTTGCTTTGTTTTTCCCTCTAATACAGAAAGTATAGATACACATATAGAAACTCATGCATGTGTAGAGCTTATAAACACTTTATGAGAACCAACTATATAACGCATGTTGAAATGAACAACTATTTTGAAGAAAAAGAGACACTATAGTACCCAGTGCTGACTCTGTAATGTCACGATGTGAAATCCAGCAGTGCTATCATTCTTTGTTCAAAGTGGTTTTAGCTTGTTTTGTTTAAGTTCAACACACATGAAGGTATGGACAGCTGTTTTGAAGAGAATGAGAGACACTATGACAGCCATTCTTGGCTTCCCTATTGTCAGGTCTTGAAGACCTAAAATGCCCTCCTCGTCCTGCTTAGATCATTTCCATACTATTTTGTTTCATGTGAATTTCCTGTATGTGACAATTTGAACAACTATTTCCAAGATGTCAGTATGTAATTTGTCAAGTAATGATTTCTTAGTGTTTTTTTTGTTTGTTTGTTTTTTGGTTCTTTTCCTTTTTTCCTTGGACTTCTGTATTGTTGCTACTATTTATTTTGTTTTGTTTGTTTTTTTTCTCTTTAAATAAAATTTAAAAAAAAGAAAAAAAATCTTGCGAAGATACCAAAAGCTAATGAATTGTACACCTCAAAAGGGTAGATTACAACTCAACTTTTATTTTATTTTCTTTGTGGTAGAAGTCCAACTCAGGGCCTTGTGCATGCTAAGCACATACTCTTAACCACTGAGCTATACTTCTAGCCCTTGTATCAATTTTTTTTTTTAATGGAGTAGGAAAAAAATCAATAGTAAATGAATTACACAATGATTATGTAATGTGTGCTAAGTACCCAGACAACTGGTGTAGCTAATGAAAAGGGACTATTAATAGGTACCATTTTCTGCCTCCAAGGGTTAATTGTCTAGTATAGTCTGGGAGATAAATATGCAAACAGATAATATGTAATATATTCTGAAAAGTTCTGTAATGGAGTTTAATTGTAATGGAGTTGTATTGTTGGACCATAGGAAAGGGGATAACTAATTCTTTAGGGAGATGGTGTAGAAAACTTCTTAGAAGTGAAGTGATAAACCTGAGCTACCTCCAGAAGTATTTGTAACAAAGCCAAAAGATCTTTGTGGGTAGAGAAAGCAGCACAAGCAAATTATGGAACCATGAAGGGGACTGCTTGGAAGCAAAGCATAGAATCCTAGAAGTTACGTAAGATAAAACTAGCCATCTAGTTCCTTGACTAGATGACTAGCTGAAAATTAACTTTGTCCATAAGTCTTAATTTTTTTTTGATAACTTGCATGATTTCATGAGGCTCGGAATATTTAGCCTGTCACGAATTTTTTTTTTTTTAAGACTAAGGATTAAACCCAGGACCTTTAGGCTAAGTTACTAAATTGTCCAAGCTGCTCTCAAAACTTTTGTAATGCTCTTGCCTCAGTCTTCAGAGTGGTAGGACTATAGGCGTGCACCACCACACCTTCCTCAGTCATGAATTTAGATGCCTTTTTCCTGATACATCTAAGAATTTGCCATTTCAATAAGCTAATCCAAACTTTATAACCATGTTTTTCAATGAAGGACCAGATAATCTGTGTGAAGCACTTGTACAGTACCTAGAATATATTCCATAATTCCATAAATGTTAGTCATGTTAGAAAACTATCCTAGTGATTTTCCTATTGCCTCTTAACTTAATGAAAGAATAAGTAAAAACCTAAAATATCTTTAAACTCTAAGCCAAGAAGTTTGTACCTATTGTTTACCCATAATTCTTTAGTTATCTTTTGCATTTTAATATATAATTGTAGGTAGAAATAAACACTTGCTGCTCGACTGATCTACTGCACTTAATTTAAGACAGTCTGTATACATTGTTGTTTATATTTCTAGCTTTCAAAGGACTTTCCTAGTTTGAGAAAAACTAATCTGGTTAGGATATAATATATTGAATTTCTTACTAACGAAATCATTTTTTGATTTACTGTATATTTAAAACTCTGTCCAAGTTTTTCAAAGAGTATAAGAAAGCCATTGTAAGATTCTCTGGAACTAATTAATTGCTTACTCAACTAAGAAAATTATTCTGTGTTTCAAGGGGGAAAAGGGAAAAAGGTCTGGATATTTTGCATCAGTTTTTAATGAGTTACCATTTCATTAACCCATCAGATATTTACTGAGTACCTACTTAGTTCCAAGAGCTATGTTATTTGTCCAATAGATATTTACTGAGTGCATGTGTTTTTTGTTTGTTTATCTGTTTGTTTGTAGGAAACAGTGGGAAAAGTCTTTGTTTAAAGAATGGGGCAAAAGGTACTGATGGAATCACCTTAATGTTTAGGGTTTGTTTTTATTTCCTGTTGCCTGCACTGGTATATGAAATCTGTTACTATGATCTTGTGAATTAGCATATGTAACGGGCAGTGAAATTCCTTGCCTTTGTTGTCACAATAGAAATGTGATGGTTTCACTATGTAATTTTATAAAAAACTGAAGGTAGTGATTTGTCTTTTGACTTTTGTTAAATTTTCTTTCCAGTAAAATTGGTTCTCCACCCAAGACTCCTGTAAGTAACATAGCTGCTACCTCAGCTGGGCCCTCTAATGTTGGAACAGAGCTGAATTCTGTGCCTCCAAAATCCAGCCCATTTCTAACTAGAGTACCAGTATATCCTCAGCACTCGGAAAACATTCAGTATTTTCAAGATCCAAGGACTCAGTTACCCTTTGAAATTCCACAATATCCACAGACAGGTAAGTAATTTTAGGCAATTCTAAAAAAGAAAAAGAAACTATAATCTAATGCTAATATTGTTTCCCTTAGAAAAATTAGAGAATCATTTTTATATACATCTAGAATGTCTACATTAAAAAGTTAACCACTTTGACTATATTAACCATAAGTTTTTTTTACTTTGCTAAGAATGCATGATTTTAAATACCAGTTTTTTTATTCACATGTTTTGTGTATGTACACGGGAGCACAAAGTGGTAGGAAACTCAAAGGGGTGATTAGCACATGAGATTGTGTATCATCTTACAAGAACAATGAAACTAAGAAAGTGACAAGACACAGGCAAATGACTTGAAGTACCTAGGGTACCAAACTGTAAGAAACTAAATGGGAAAACTACTGAGTAAAAATAAAGTCATCATTGAAGTTTGTGTGGTGCCCTTTAAGGGCTGATAAGGATCTAAATTTCTGTGTTAATTTGCTTCTGTTCTTGTAAGGAATAGAGAGGAAACACGTTTACGAAGATTTTGTCCTGCATTTAGACAAATAAAAAGATGTAGAGCTTTTTCTTGTTTTTGCTTCTTTCTACTTCAGTTCAAAATAATCCTATGCCAAATTGGTATAGTCTGACATAGTCTGCCATCCTATTGTGTCCTTTTGAGTGTGTGTCTATTTATATAATTTTGTTGTGGTTGGACTTGAACCCAGAGCCTTGCAATAAACTGCATCCCCAGTCCTTTGGTTTTTATCTTTGTTTTAAATTTTGAGACAGGGTTTCACTAAGTTCCCCAGGCTGGCTTTGAACTTGAGATCCTCATGCCTCAGCCTTAAGATTACAGCCATGTACCACTCACTGTGCCTGGCTTGCTTACATTTCTAATTGGGTGGTTTCCTTGCTGTTCAGATTTAGTTCCTTATTCATGGTCTAGGTATTAGCCTCACGTGTCATTTGCCCATTACATATTAGAACAATATATTGTATATATGTCATTTTTTTCTCCCATTTTATATATATATATATATATTTTTTTTTTTTCTCCCATTCTATAGGCTGTCTTCTCATTGTTGATTTCTTTGCTCTGTGGATGCTTTTAAGTTTGATGCAGTGCCAGTTGTCTGAATTTCCCTTGTTTCTTATGGTTTGGGGGTCTTGTCAGAAAATCCTTTTACATTCCTGTATCCTGTGGCATTTACTGTTTTCTTCTATAAGTTTTTACTTTAGATATTGAAAATCTTTAATTCATTTTGAATTGACTTTTACCTGGCTAGAGATAGAAGACTTAAGTATTATTCTTCTGCATGCAAGTATCAAGATGCTATTAGTTTTATAGATGTCATCCTAAGAATTAAATACGGAGTCCATGAAATGACCTTTGGGAGTTCTATAAATGCCCTCCATGATATGCAAAATAGGTTGCTTTTATATACTTGCATACGATTTTAGAAAGAAAGTAAGCAATTTATATAGATTTTGAAAGTGGTCTTTAACCTCTGCTCCCAAAATGGTTAATAAGAATTAGTGATGTAACTTACTGCTGTACTTAATCTAAAACCTCTAGCAATAGATGCCCTAAAAGAAAATTTCCTAGACATCTCTTATTAACTCTGCCATGTGTTTTTAAGGAGCAGTTTAATAAAATGTTGATGGTTAAGAATTTTCATATAATAGTGTCTTAAAAATACATAGGTTCTTTATAAAGATCATTGCATATGTTTTCTCACATTAAAGGCTACCTTAGATTTAAACCAATATAAAATGTTGGATTTTACTATGATTACATTAAATATTCCTCTTTCCAATTTTCAAGGATACTACCCACCACCTCCAACGGTACCAACTGGTGTGGCTCCCTGTGTTCCTCGCTTTGTGAGGTCCAATAATGTTCCAGAGTCCTCTCTCCCACCTGCCTCCATGCCATACGCTGATCATTACAGTACATTTTCCCCTCGAGATCGAATGAATTCTTCTCCTTACCAACCTCCTCCTCCGCAGCAGTATGGACCAGTTCCCCCAGTACCTTCTGGAATGTATGCTCCTGTGTACGACAGCAGGCGCATCTGGCGCCCACCTATGTATCAACGAGATGACATTATGAGAAGCAATTCGTTACCTCCAATGGATGTGATGCATTCATCTGTCTATCAGACGTCTTTGCGGGAAAGATATAACTCATTAGATGGATATTATTCAGTGGCTTGTCAGCCACCAAGTGAACCAAGGACGACTGTGCCTTTACCAAGGGTAAGTAGTGATAGAAATAGAAATGCTACTGTAATATAGTAGTTAAGAACCCTATGTTTGGAGTCAAACCACCCAGACTCCCAGCTCTTCCTGCTGCTACTTGTGGGACCTAATAAAAGTTACTTAATCTCCTTATTCCTCAGTTTTTTCATCTGTATTATAGAAATCATAGTTGTGCATAATTACCAAGCTGTAGTAAGAATTAAATTAGAAACATAAAGTTTGTAGAATGGGCTTGATGCATATTAATGCTCAGTAAATGTTATATTTGAATAGGCGACTGATGAAAAGGTAAAAAGAAATCTTAAAAATACAAGGACAGAGCTGGGCTTGGTGACACATGCCTGTAATCCGAGCACTCGGGAGACTGAGGCAGGAGGATCTTTGTGAGTTCAAGACCAGCCTAGGCTACAAAGTGAGTTCAAGGCCATCCCAAACTGCATAGCAAGACCCTGTCTCAAAAAAATATAACAAACAAAAAAATACAAGGAGAAGGCCTTTTTTCAGTATCCTATAATATATAAAGACTTTTCAAAACTAGAAAAATGTTTAGATTTTACCTACTATCACTGATGTGAATAAATATTAACCCTTTTGGTTTAAGTATATGGAATACATTCTATTGACTTCTTGCTGAGTGATTTTGGGTTTTGTCTCAACAATATAAGAATTTATTTCATACTATTTTCAGAGAGCATACTTAAATGTATTCACCACTCCCTAGATGATCAAGATTGTTTCTTTTATCCTTAGGAACCTTGTGGTCATTTGAAGACCAGCTGCGAGGAGCAGATAAGAAGGAAGCCAGACCAGTGGGCACAGTACCACACTCAGAAAGCACCTGTCTCTTCAACTCTCCCTGTGGCAACACAGTCTCCAACACCACCTTCTCCTCTATTCAGTGTAGACTTCCGTACAGATGTAAGAAAGGTTTTAGTCACTTGATATGCAGGAATAGGTCAAACAGTTGACCTCAAATTGATTATTCAAACCAGGGTTAGATAATTTGGATGTTTTGCAGTGGTTTGGTACATAGTTTTTTAGTTTGTTTTTGAGACAGGGTCTCACTGTGTAGCTCAGGCTGGCCTGGAACTCACAGTGATCCTTCTGCCTTAGCCTCCCGAGTTCTGAGAGTACAGGCATGTGCCACCATACCTGGTTTTGTGTATAGCTAGATTTAGTACCCTGTGGCTAGGTATGAAGACCATTAGGCACAGTGTTTTACCAAGAATTTAAAATCTTTTCAGCTCTGTATTGGTATTTTACAGTGCTGCTTTTTTGTTCTTAACTGTCGTTGCTCTTGTTTAGCACTAACTATCAAACCATAGACTTGCAATCTTTTTTTTCTTTTCTTTTTGATTTTTTGAGACAAGGTGTCACTGTGTAGTCCAGGCTGGCCTCGAATTCACTGCAATCCTCCTGCCTTAGCCTCCTGAGTGCTGGGTGATTGTAGGTGTGCAATATCATGCACAGCTAACCTTGTTCAAGTTTAAGTACATGCTGTTCCACTGAGATATACTTTGAACCTCAGTTGTGGCATCTTTAGTAAAGTCCTGAGCTCAATATCTACCACCACAAAAAAAAAGATTTATATCTAACATTTAATGAATACCTACTTATGCTAAGCATGTGCTCAGTGTTTATATAACACTTTTATTTAAGTCTCACAAAAACCTTATATGTTTTAGAGGATAGCTATTATTCATATTTTATAGATTAGGAATTTTACTCAGAGAATTTTAATAATTTTCCCCAGACCTTTCAGTCTGCAAGTAGTTGGGATTTGAACCCTAGTCTATCTGAGATACTTATTCTCCTATATCACAAGAGATGCAGAAATGCATACTCTTGTTATTTACCATTTACATCATGTTGAGTATTGTTCTTGGCATTACAAAACAAGTTTTTGTGCGAGGGTGATGTTGGTTTAGCCACGTGTTTTTAGTGCTGTAGTTTGGGTTTGGTTTGGGTTTTATAAGATGGCTCTTGCCATGTAGTCCAGGCTCATCTCAAACTCATAATCCTGTCTCAGTCTCTGAATGTTGAAGTTAGAGGAATGTGCCCCCATGCCAAGCTAGTATTGTTATATTTAAAGAAAAATCATTATTTTTTTTTTACATTTATCCTAGTTTATTCCTCAGAGAGTTAGACATTAGAAATTTTTTAATCTTTTAAGTATGACAAATTTCAAACATTTACAAACATAGAAGAACAGTATAATAAACTTTGTGTTTCCATTATTACCCATTGCCCAGTTTCTACTTGGCCAGACTTGTTTCCTTTTCATATTCCTTCTTCCCATGGGATTATTTTGAAATCATATAAATCATACTTTTTTCATATATATTTCAACAGAGTTTTAAAATTTGTAAAATATATTCAGATTCCTCTCCCTCAAAGCAGGTAAACATCTGGCAGAGTGACAACTGTCACTTGCTTACTAGAAAAGTTTATTTTTATTGTTCTGTGCTATGTTTTAGAAAACAAGTGTTTCCCTGAGATTCACATTTGCTATCATTATGAATAGGAACAGTTCTGGCCTTGAGTTTTCTTGTCTATATAATTGATAAACTAGATTTAATGATTCTCACAACTGTATATTCTTGCCACATAGTACTGAGTATAGTTCCTTTCAAATTTATTCACTTCCCTTTCTAGCTCCAGAAAAAACTTTGAATTCTTTTTCTGTATTTAATACTGCATGTTTTGTCACTTATGTTCCCTTAATTTATGGGGTTTTTTTTCTCAAGAAAATCATAAACTTTTAGGGCATGATCTCTGTCTATGTGTACTGTAGGTTTGTGGGGGTTTTTTTTGTTTTTTTTTTTTTTTCTTTTTTCACTTGTTTAGAGCACCCCAATCAATACATTCATTTCTCATCCAATTCAGTTTGAGACCAGGGTCATGGGAAGAATTAAGGTTGTGAACTGAGATACCACTGTACCATGTTAGCAGCATGTGATAAATACTTGTTGATTGGTTTTGATAGTATCAGTCAGGAATTCCTTACAACGTGTAAAGCAAAAAGAGACAGCATGCAGTTTTTTCTAGAAATACTATTTGTTGCTTATAATTTTTTTGTATTATGGAGAAAACACACATTCTTTAATATAGTTACTTTATATTAGTTACCAGCTTGTAAAATAAATTTCATACTAATTGCCTTTTTTTTTTTAATTAGTTCTCTGAAAGTGTGAGTGGTACAAAATTTGAAGAAGATCATCTTTCCCATTATTCTCCCTGGTCTTGTGGCACCATAGGCTCCTGCATAAATGCCATCGATTCAGAGCCCAAAGATGTAATCGCTAATTCAAATGCTGTGTTAATGGTATGTTTTTTCTGGTTGGGAGTGGGGGAAGTTAGGCATGTTGGCTCATTTTAGAATGAAAGCTTTCATCTTTCTATCATTTCTGAATCACTTACCTGTAAGCAGCAGTGTTATATTTTGAGAAGTCTGAAATAAATAGCGTTTAATGTTTAAAGTATTTGAGCATAGCTTGATGATTTAATTAGTTTCTGGATTATCATTGAGATATAGAGAGCTAGTGTGAAATTTAACAGAAGAATCCATCTGTTTATATATCCTTTTCTTTATTCAGTGAAGTGAATCTAAGCTACATACTGTTTTTTGAAATAGGGACTCGCCAAGTTACCCATCCTGGGCTTGAACTTGAGACTCTTGTGACTCAGCCTCCCAGAGTGCTAGAATTATAGACATGCAGCATTGATAACGTTGACCATTGATAACATTGATAACATAGCACTTGCATTACTAGCTCAAATAATTACCAACACTGCTTTTATTGATACTATTTGGTTTATGCAGGATCTGGACAGTGGAGATATTAAGAGAAGAGTGCATTTATTTGAAACTCAAAGGAGGACAAAAGAAGAAGACCCAATAATTCCCTTTAGCGATGGACCCATCATCTCAAAATGGGGTGCAATTTCCCGATCTTCTCGTACAGGTTACCATACTACGGATCCTGTCCAGGCCACTGCTTCCCAAGGAAGTGCAACTAAGCCCATCAGTGTATCAGGTATTCTGTTTTAACTAAGACTTATCCTGTTATTTTATGCATTGTGCTGTTTATTTCCCAGCCTGTGCAATAGAGAATATTCTCCTTTTAAGGACCATAGCAAACTCAGAATTACATAGTATAATCAGGATTACGTGGCTAGTGCGATAAAATACAGAATTTGTTTTAAAAAGTGTATATTCACTTCTATATACTGATGTTTCACTTTTCTAATAATTACTACTTTTTGTTTATCTATAGATTATGTCCCGTATGTCAATGCTGTTGATTCAAGGTGGAGTTCGTACGGCAGCGAGGCCACATCATCAGCACACTATATTGAACGGTAACATTACTCTTAATTCTTTAAGATTTTCTACTCTCAGACTTGTATGCATCCTTAGGATATAAAATCTATTCTAAGTTGTCCATGAAATATGCTTTGAGCTGTGTGACAAATGTCTGGAAAGACGTTTTCCATTTGGAATGAGGACTGAGATTTTCAGGGTTGATGTTTACTGCTTTAGTTACTGCGTTAGTTACTTCATTTATTTCATTTTTATTACAATAAACCTATTTTTTCTTTAAAGTGACAGATTCATTGTTACTGATCTGTCTGGTCATAGAAAGCATTCCAGTACTGGAGACCTTTTGAGCATTGAACTTCAGCAGGTGAGCTTGATGTAATGCAACTTTGATTTTTTGAAAAAATAGAATGGCAGTTGAAAGCTATGATTGGAAGCTAAATGTACTCATTTTCCTTTCTTCTGTAGGCCAAGAGTAACTCGTTACTTCTACAGAGGGAGGCAAATGCTCTAGCCATGCAACAGAAATGGAATTCTCTGGATGAAGGCCGTCACCTTACCTTAAATCTTCTAAGTAAGGAAATTGAACTGAGAAATGGAGAGGTAAAGTTACTGAACCCCCTAGGTCCATGCTTAATGTGTTTGCTTTCTGCTGGTGCATGTCCATTTATGCCATTAACTAGTGCATTTTGAAGTGCCTGTTTTCTGATGGATGATTGATTACTTTACAGTGTAGGGGCCAGGGATTTAGCTCAGTGGCTCAGGTGCTTGCCTGGTAAGCGCAAGGTCGTGAGTTCGATCCCTGATACCAAAATAATAAAATAAATAAAAAAATTTTTTTTTTTTTTTGGTACCAGGAATCGAACTCATGACCTCGCGCTTGCCAGGCAGGCGCTTAAGCCACTGAGCTACACCCCCAGCCCAAATAAAATCTAAAGTAGCATATTAGTTGTTTTGTTTTGTTTTGTTTTTTGTTTTTTGTCTCGTTGGGGTTTTTTGTGTTTTGTTTTGTCATTTTGGTACCGGGGATTAAACTCACCACTGCGTACTTGCCAGGCAGGCGCTTATGCCATTGAGCTAAATCCCTAGGCCTTTGCTTTGTTTTTTGAGACAAGGACTTGCTGTGTAGTTCAGACTGGCCTTGAGCTCACTGTATAGTCCACACTGACCTTGAACTCACTGCTGTCCTGCCTCAGACTCCCAAGTTAACAGTAGCATAATATTATAGTCCCAGTATTTAAGATTCCTGTTTCAATTTAAAAGGATGGCCACAAGTTACAAAATCTGTGTTTTGTTTTGTTTTTTAATTTTTAAAATGTTTTTTTGTGGGGTTTTTTGTTTGTTTTTTGAGACAAAGTCTCTCTGTGTAGTTCAGACTGACCTTGAACTCACTGTGTAGCTGAGACTGGCCTCAAAACGTGTAGCAATCCTGCCTCAGCCTCCTGAGTAGTGGGATTACACATGTGTGCCATCATGCCCAGAAAAATCAGTTTTTTTCTTATTTACAGAGTGATTATACAGAAGATGCAGCAGATACTAAGCCTGACAGAGATATTGAGTTAGAGCTTTCAGCACTTGATACTGATGAACCTGATGGACAAAGCGAACAAATTGAAGTAAGTCCCACAATTAGACAAGTAGAAACTTTATTCCATTGATAATTAAATGATACAAAATACTTTCATACTGAAAGATAATATTGTGTATTTTTAGGAGATCTTGGACATACAACTTGGTATTAGCACTCAAAATGACCAGTTACTAAATGGATCTGCAGTGGAAAATGGGCATCCAGCTCAACAGCATCAGAAAGAGCCATTAAAACAACAGAGACAGAGTTTAGGTGAAGACCATGTGATTCTGTGAGTGTTAGAAAATTTATAATCAGTGGGGTAGGGTGTGAGTAGTTAAAGAATAACAGATGCAGTATCATACTCATTTTTCACTTTATTCTGTGAGAAGAAAACCATTTTTACTAGGGCAGTGTTTTGGCCAGTAAAAATCCCCAGTCTTTTGCATGCTAAGCAGGCACTCCACCTTTGAGCTACATCCCATTGTCTTTTAAAGTTTTATTTCAAGATGGGATCTTGCTGAGTTACCTAGACCTAACTTGAATTTATGATCCTCTTGCTTTAGCCTCTCAGGTAGATGGGATTATAGGCATGTATCACCACATAAGGTATATAAAGCAATCGTTTTAGTAACTTGAAACTTGCTTTGTATTGGGGTAAAAGTTAGTATATACTTTAGCACCAGGTTATACTTCAATTGGGCCAAACTTCTGGACTACAAAACAGAGTTGAAACCTAGGTTGTTTCTTGTTTTAAAAACCATACTCAGATTTTCTTGAGTGTAATATTGCCATTTTTTATAATTACCATCAAAAATAATGGGCTTGATCTTGAACTTGATAATTTGATTGGTCTTAAATTAGCCAATATTTTAATTTTTTCTTGTAACTTTTTTAATGGGACCTTTTAAACTAGCTTTTGACACTTTTTACTGATTAAAAACATGCTTTTGCTTCGGCCTTTTAAAATTTAATACAGTTTTCATTAAGCTTATATAGTTACTCTTCAGTTTTCACTAAAAAACTAATTTTTTTCTTTGTCATTTATTTTCTCTCAGGGAGGAGCAAAAACCAATTCTGCCGGTAACTTCTTGCTTTAGTCAGTCACTCCCTGTGTCTGTGAGCAATGCAAGTTGCCTCCCCATCACCACATCTGTCAGTGTTGGCAACCTCATTCTGAAAACTCATGTTATGTCTGAAGATAAAAACGACTTTTTAAAACCTGTTGCAAATGGGAAGATGGTTAACAGCTGAAAGGAGATTCATCTTTCGAATTTGTGACCACACCATGGAAGCATTTACACTAGCTTTTTATATATATAATATATATTATATAATGTATATTTTTTTTAAAAAAAAGATATTACTGGGGGCATCCATTTCCTGTGGACTCTTTGATACTTCAAGCCCTCTTGCATTAGCATTATGAAAAAAAAAAAGATTTACTTTACTAGGGTAACATGTTCACTTTCCAGAAGTGATTGGAATTTGGACAACATTTAACTTAAGCTTCAAGCAGCTTTTTATGAGTTTGTAGCAATCCGGTGCAGTAACTGAGCCATTTCCTATTTTAAATGGCTTCTATAGAAAATTAACAACTCAGTTATTAAACTAGCAGGATCCTACAATGATACATCTAGTGAAAGTAGACTTAATTAACTTATTTATTTCTATTTTATGTTTCACTGAGAGAAATTTCCATCTCATTCCAGCTGCTTTATTTATCTTTTTCATGGGACTTTGCATGGATTTTTTCTTTCTTTCTTTTTTTTTTTTAATTTTGAAGAGTGGAGTTAGATATTCTTACCATAGAGTTTTACAGGGTTATATACTAGCTTTCTTTACTGCATTATATGTAGGAGTGTGGTGCAGTGCTTTTATCTGTAGCATTTATGTTTTTTTATTTTTACATTTTTCAAGAATAGTTTCTGCTTTGTTAATATTTATACACAGGCTACTTGTTGAAGTAATTAATTAAAAATATAACCAAGTGCCTAAGTCTTTCAGCTGATGTACTAGATATTAAATTCTCCTAAGTTATGCAGATCGTTTTTACAATTTTGATAAATTATGTACTAATGTAATGGCAGTTTTTTAAAAAATGCAGATTTAAGCCTGTACATTATAGAATCTGATGACTTGGCAAAAGAATCAGGTGCTTTCAGCTTTCTTGAGAAAACCCTGTATGTAGCGTTTGCACTGACTAACAAGATGGTATTGCTGGGTTTTTAATTTAAACTAATTAATTTGGATGTTCATTGCATTATCTTAGTTAAATATTGTTTATTGTTACTTCATGTTGGGGTTTAATTTTTCTTCTTTTCTGACTGGTAGGTTGATAAGACAATGAACCATGTTATAGTAGAACATTGGCTAACATTTACTCATATTTTAAAACATGAATAATACCTGCCCTGGCATAATGTGACTGAAATTATTTTACTTGGCATCTAAAAGTATGCAGTATATTCAACCAGCCATGCCCCAGATTTGTGGGAGATATTTTATTGGAACCGGAATTTCAGTCAACATTTGCAAACAAAAGCTGGGCATTTTTTCCAGGTGACCTTACCTATAGTTAGTCTTTTTTTTTTTCTTCCATTTCTTTAAGATTAGTTTGACTTTTATTATTTTTTTAATTAACTTCTGTGAAGTTGTTTACTCTGAAAATTGTACTGGAATATTTTAAGCCAAGCTGATCTTTCACCAGGTGTACTGTATGTAAGGGCTTTTCCTGCTAGCAAGATGCTTAAACAGGATCATGTTATTGGTCGTCTGAGCTATTTAGTTATTTTACAAAACCACAGCATTGTATCAGATAAGATTTTGATAAAAGTTTTGTGCACATTTCCAGGGGCGGGAGGGTTGACATTTCCCTGAAATTTCTTGATCAGAAAGCATAAATACTGGTGTTTGATACCTGTCTTAATGAACATGCTCATAAGGTGACTGATAAGTTGTAAATATACCTGAGAAACAAAGGGGTAGTTTTGATATTCTGGTGTCAGTATGGAAGATCTTACACATTTATTTAATACTCAGATGTATGAAGATGTTTGTTGGTAGCATAACAGCACAGTAGCCTTGACTTAGTTTTCTTTGGTTAGTACTGTACCTTTTTGCCATGGCCAGTGCTCCTCATCCCTACAAAGGACATTTTATTTATTTCACTCTGTAACCTGAAGTGAATAGGAACAAGAGTTTTAAACCATGTTACATTAACTTATTTCTGACATTATAAATTAGCCTAGGATATTACAGGAACATGATTGTTATATAATTTATATCAGAACCTTTCTATAAATATGTGCTTTATTACATTTTGAATGCTTCCAATGTACTTTATTTGCTGTTTGTAATTCCAAAAAGGATATGCAAACCAGTCTGTCTATTTCATGGATATTTAATAGTGAGATCTTCCATGTTGAAGGTAATGTATTTTTTTTTAAGATTTTAAAATTGCTATTTTGTTACAAAATAGAGACCTATTAACAGTTCGAGAGCTCCTTATGTGCCCTCAGGGAAAGAACCCTCTGTGCAACAGAACTACACAAAACATCTTCAGCACGTTCTGAGGGTGAATATATACTACATAAATTGATCTTGTGTATTTAACCTTATCTTTTTAATTTTAAAATTGAAATTTTGAAACTTGGTTGTGCTCTGCTGGAGGGGGTTGGGATAAACTGCTTAGGTGTTTGCCTACTTGTCCAGTAAATTACATTTGCATCAGTGTATGTATATACCTGCCAACCTTATTGATATGTCTCAGAATATTTATATTAAAATAATGCTTGTCTTGCAGCAGGTGATCCCATTAAATAGTAACTCCCTATTCTTAAAACCCCACTCTTTTTCACTAACAACATAGGAACTGATTCTGTGTTGACATTACTCTGTATTGCATCTTTCTCTGTGGTGGCCACCTATTGTCTGTCATGGTGGGTTTAATGTCAAATAAAGCTATTGGTGTTCTCTGCCACTTAAGAAGAAAGGCCAGTTCGTCTGATCCTTCTTCAAAGTGGTGTCTACTGATGTCATAGAGGTAAATCATACAAATCAGACCTAGAGAGTGGCTTCTTAACTTTGGGGCAGTTGTCAGTTTACCTTCTCATCAACACATTGTGATGTAAACAACTGAAATCTAAGGCTACACAGCAAAAAGAGAGGAAATTTGTAATGTTAGTAATGAAAATTGCATATGTTGCCAGTGGTCTAATCAGGAAATTGCTGTCTGAGATTTGGAAATTAGGAAAGGGTATTTTTTTTTTTTCTTCTTCTTCTTCTTCTTCTTCTCATTTTTAAGTTTTTAAGTCCCATTCCTAGGACCATCTGCCTTGCTTGGATGCTGTGGGTATAGTATCTATAGTTTGTTTTCGTTTTTGTCTTGTGGTCTCATTGCATTTTATGAATTTGAGAAAGTTAGATACATGTCTTGTTGATACGTGAACAAATGAGATTCCTTTGCCTTTGCTTACTTTCAGTGCCATACAGTGAACCAGTATCATACATGAAAAGTTGTGGATTATAATTTTCAAGAGAAAGTAGTTCATTTTGATGAATCACACTGATTCCCCACACACACATACTCCCTATCCTGGTGGCTATTTACTTTAGTAAGAGAATAGTAAATGAAACCTCTCATTCTGGCACTGAATTTTCCATTTGTTATAGATCTAGTTACTTTCACTCAAATTTCAAGTCAATTTTAAGTATATAAAGCACATCCCAATTTTGTATACTGCCTTGAGAAAATTACAAGATGCACAATGATTTGTAGGAATTTTTAGTGGGATCCCTTTAACATTAGAAAAATTGTTTTAAAACCATCTACCTTTCACATTTTAGATACTAAAGCTCACTTTGTCTTGTTAATGGGTAGGCTTTGTGATTTAGTATGTAATTTCAAAGTTGAGTATTTCTTCTCTAGCTTCTTTGAATCCTTTTCTGAGCAGACCCTTACCAGTATTGGCAACTAATCATTAAAGGAAAAAGTTGAATTCCAACTGTGCTGAAAGAACTTTCCTGTGTTTAGTGAATGAAGAGTGTTGATGGGATCACGTACTGTAACTCCTTCTTTGTAAGGACCCCTTCTGCAAGCAGAACACAAATGAACATGCTCTAGGAGTATACTGTTTTCTGGATAAATTGAGAAAGTTTGCTAGTAAACTCCTTGGTACTAGCAGTTTCTTTGTATCCCTTTGCTGGCAAGGGAGTACAAGGAGTCAAGACCACAGATCAGAAAACCCCACATTTGAGTGGAGACTTACTTTTACTCCAAGAGCAGTTATTCCCCCAAGTCTAAAACTGGCAGTTTTGTGTTTTGTTTTGTTTTTGTTTTTAAATAAAATTTAAAAAATATCCCCAAACCAGTGGAAACAGACACTGGCTGCACTTAGTACTGCCAAAAGCCAAGGTCATTTGCACATATTCCATCAACCTGTGAAGAATTAGGCCTCACTCTGTAACCCAAGGCATGGAAGTGCATGCATCCTCTTAGCTGGGCAAACGGTTATACTGTAGTTGTGATACAACACACGTGGCTTTTATTTGTACTGCACATATCCACTGTACAGCCACTTGGGAGTATCGTGGTTAGCTTGCAGCAACTGCTGTCTGCATTTATACTGTTTATTGCATATTCTTTTCCCTGGAAGTGAAAGAGAAATGTTCTTCTTGTTGCAATGATTACACTTTATAAATTTGCTTAGCTGGAAAGTTTGGGAAAAGAGGCCTGTTTGTCAATTGTACAACCGATTGTGAAGCTCTAGTGTGAATATTTTTACGTCTGTATTAGACATTTTCTTTGCAAATCTATTGTTCGATTGAAATGTAAATGAAATTAAAGATGGTGTACACCCATCATGTAAAAAGCAGGCACCATCTCTAAGATGGATTTAATGCTCATTTTTAAGGCATATACTCAGCTTCTATTTAAAACTATAATTTAAAATAATTCTGTACAATGAAGTGGGGAATATATATGGGAATAAATTCTATTCCATTTATTTCAATTTGAATTTCCAAATTGTAATGTTTCCCTTTGTGCTATAGGAATAGGATTAAATGGGGGAACGCTAGGACTTGTAAGGCCTGTATATGGGGGGAGGGCAGAGATGGAACAATGAGGGTTGTGATGATAGTGAATAGCAAAGAGTGAATTCTGTGTGTTTTTGCTGTAGCACTGAAGTGAAGAGATATTAGCTTTGGCTGTTCACAAAATAGAGCATCATGATTTTCGGTGTTTGAGAGAAAATTGATGGAAAGAGTTTGCAGTACTTGACATGTATTTGCATGCACAAAATAAAATTATTTGTCCACCTTCAAAGTTGTTTAGTGTCAATATTAAGTTTATGGTATATCTTAGTTGCCTTGCTTTTCTTGGGTTTGTTTTTTGTTTTGGGGGGGGTTAGCTTAACAGGGTGCACTTATCTGCTTCGTCAATGTACCATTGGGAATGATCTGAAATAAATGAATAGACATGAGGAGATTGAAAAGATTGAAATATTCCTTAATTCTGTCTGTCACTTCATTCAATAAAGAATGCTTTCTAAGTGAGAGATAAAAATGTAGATAATACTGAGTTTGCAGTCTAGAAGGAGAAAATGGGACAGATACAAAAATAATACAAAGCCATGTGCCATGGAAGTATGAGACGGTTCTGTGGACCCCAATATAACAGAGTATGGCGTGAGTGAACCTAGACACCATTTTCACTGGGCCTCATGCAGTTTGTTTGTATACTGACTGATGTGTTTTAAGCCCTTGTCCTGGGTCATAAAAGTTAAAGGTCTATGATACGCAAACCTTTTCTCTAGAAACTCAGTGTAGAAAATAGGAAAGACAAATTGGAGTAATTCAGAGAGCTGTATGAAAACTCCAAAGGGAAATTACAAAGCTGGAAGTAGTTGTAAGCCAGGGGTGGTGCTTTCTCTGTGAGATGGAACTTGACTAAATTTTGTAGGCAAAACACATTTCACCAAGCAAAGATAAGTAAGTATTCTAAGCACCTATTCTATGTTCACAGCAACATCCTTCACTATAGATACACCTCGTATTTTATATTTGAAATATGTAACTCACCAGGACTTTAGGACCAGAAGACAGTGGAGTCAGAATTCTGATTCATGTCTGCCCTCTTTGTGCCTCCCAAAGATGTGGTGGTAATGGTGACTGGATCTTGTTTTAGGCTAAGTGTTATAATGAAGTGGTTAAAGAACTGAGTAGCAAAACAAATAGCTAACTTTTCGAGTACTATGTGTTCCAGACACAGTTCTGAGTGTGGTAAATATAATGTAGAACCATTAATGTCACCATTTACAGACAAGAAAACTGAGAGACCTAAAGAGTTGGCCCAAGGTTATACATCTAGACGAGATGTTTTTGAAGGACGTTGAATACAATACTACAGAAGTTGGATAATTTGAATAGTTTGGAATTTTGAAAAGATCACTGGCAATGGTATGAAAAGTGAAACGAGTTAAATAAGCAGGTAGGTCAGGTCAGCAGTATCTGTAAATATTTACAGCATGGCCAAGCAGAAATAGAGAAAAAGATTATTTTGAAGAGTGACAATTTATTGTATAGAAAGTAGGTTAGATATGTACACATTATAGAGAATTAAAATTGACTTAAAATGACAGGCTCTACTGTTGAGAACAGACCAATAATTGTCAAATGTAATCTTGTATAAACCTTGGAGTGAATTGGGATCAGGAAGAACCATGAATAGGTGATTGAGGCAGAAGAGAAGAAATTTAAGGAAATAGCCAGTAAGATTTTATTTCATAGTTAATACCTATTGAAATAGTTATGTGCTTTAACCGAAGATCTTAAAATATTCATAGATAGTTTCATGACAAGGTCTGTCATTTTCAGGTCTTTTAAAATTCATCCTCTGAATCCAGTGGAGTAATAAAGGGCACAATTTAGAATAGAAATTTAAGCCCAAGAGACTGGAGATCAACTAAAGTATGTTTTTAAATAATTATAGATTCAAAGGAAGTAGCAAAAAGCAGTGCCAAGCGTGGTGGCACACACCTATAATCTAGCATTTGGCGGGGCCGAGGCCAAACAATGATAGGTGGAGGCCATCTTAGGCTGTGGCAGAACTCTGTCTCAGAATTACAGAGAGGACTATGTAACCTTAATAGTTTCTCCAAAAGTAGTATCAAATATAATATCAAAAAACAGGAAACTTAACCTATATAATCCACAAACCTAATTTAGATTTTACCAGCTTCACATGCATTTTGTGCACAAGCTCATGCATTTTGTGTGTGTGTTTATATACAATTTTCTCACATGTAGATTTGTGGAACCACCATTACCAATGTAATAGCAGTGTTCCTCTCCTCACCAATTCCTCATTATACCCCTTTATATTTAAATCTGTTTTCCTCGCTTAACCCCATACTCTCATCCCTAAATCCTGACAACCATTAATAAGTTCTCCACTTTTATAATTTTGTTTTTTAAAAATATACACATATTCCTCATTTAATGACTGAGTTAGTCTGGTGACTGGCTCATTAGTTGAACTAAATGAGGAATTGTGTATACTAGTATATACAATATTCAAAACAAAGAAATGGTCAAATTTGATGACCACTTGATTTGCACAACTCTTACATGTAATACAGTAACGAATAACAGTGTAACAGTACTGTACTGTACTGTTAGCAAAAATTACAGAATTATATAAACAAAGTGTTCAGTACAAAAAAGCATTGAGCCAGGCATGGTGGTACATCCCTGCAAGCCTAGCGTACAAGAGGCTCAGGCAAGAGGATTGCCATGAATTTGAGGCCAGCCTGGGCTGTGTATGAGTTTAAGGCCAGCCTCAACTACAGAACGAGTCCGTAGCTTAAAGACATTGAGGCTCTACAGGAGGAAAAAAAAAACAAGGGATGGATCATACGTCTAAATGGTCATTAAACATCTATATAAATGAAGTTCTATGTAACATATTAGCATATTGAGATTGGCTTTTTTCCCCTTTGACTCAACACAGGTCCCTTGAGACCCTTCCAAATTGTTTTATGTGTTTATATAATAGTTTTGTTCCTTTATGATGGGTTGTAATCAATGGTATGGATGTCCCATGGTTTAACCATTCTTCCATTAAAAGCGTTTGAACTGTTTCAGATTTTTGGCTGTGACAAATAAAGCTTCTATGAACAGTTGTATGCATGTTTCATGTGACTATAGTTTTTATTTTTGAAGTATTTTTTGAGAAAATAAATTGGTATACTTTTGAAAAATTAATTGTACTAGATCTTAAAAATGGACAAATTTCTCTTTAAAAACGAAAAGGAAAGTTGTAATAACCCTTGTATTGTTTATTGTCACATAGGCTACTCTCAAAACTTGAGAGAGTTAAAATAACGTCATTGTCTCCAAGTTTCTGTAGGTCAGGAATCTGGATATAACTTAAGATTCCTCTGTCTCAGAGTCTCTCTGACAGGCTGCAGTCTACATGTTGACTGCACTGCAGTCATCTCTTGGCTCTACTGGGGAAGGATCTGCTTCTAAGCTTACTCTCATGGTTACTGGCAGGATTCTGTTTTTTTATTGAGTGTTGGGACGAGGACTTTGGTACTTCTTGGGCTGTTGGCTAGAGGCTGCTGTCAGTTCTTTGCCACATGAGCCCCTCTGTAGGGCATCTCATAGTATGAGACTAGAAGAGAAAAGAACTTGGAAAAAGTCATATGCTTGTATAACCTAATCTTGGAAGCAACACATCATCACTTGTGATACTCTAATCCTTTTTAGAAGCAAGTCACTGAACCAAGTCCACAACTCGAAGAATACACAAAGGCCTAAGTCCCAGAAAGCAGCAATCTTTGAGAGCTGTATCTATTTGCACCTGACCAGGAGATAAGCCTACATAGTGGGGTTATATGGAGAGTAGTTAAACTTTAATAAGTAACTATAAGATAAAAAGAAATTCTATATACTTCATATAGCATAGGGAGAGTACATAAAGAAGGGCAAACTTAAAAAAATCCCTATGACAGGGGTTCTCACCTCGTTAGAGAAGGTGTAGTTAGTTCAGACAGAAGAAGTGTGTTGGTTGCTCAAGGCTCCAACTTGTTGCTGGCGAACAGAAAGCTATTCTTCAGGCTGCATGTGAGGTATACATCTTTTTTTTTTTTCTTTTGGTGGCGGGGTACCTGCAACTCAGGACCGGTACTTGCCAGATAGGCACTTTGCTGCTGAGCTAAATCCCTGGTATTTCCATCTTGCAGAGGAAATAAGCATCAGTGTAGATGAGGCCTATGGAATCTGGTGAGGGGAAGGAATCCTTCAGGGTACCAATTTCTGTGTGGAGGGAACCATCAGAAAATTACTGCTATTGCAGACTGAGGTTATGGTGTCAGCAAGTGGATGCACAGTGGAGAAAGCACCCTACTGGATGTTCTTATATCCTCAGCGCTGAAGCTGTGGGAAACAGCATGGAGTCCTTGTTCCATTGCCTTCCACTATGAAAGATGTTTTCTTACCACAAAGAAAGGAGAGATGTTTTAGTGAATTCTGTCCATTATTGCAGATCTTAGACTAAAGAATGGATTGGGAGTGAGAGGTTATAGATTAATCAGCACTAAAGCCATTTTAGAAGCTGCCTGTATCTACTAAAGGAATTGAATTTATTACGGGAAGCTTTCTCACAAAATACCAGGCCCAGATGGTTTCACAGGTGAATTGTACTAAACATTTAACCTTCCAGGTCACCCCATACATTAAATGTTTAATTCAGTTAAACATGTAAGGCAATTTTATGAAAGCTCTTTCAGAAACTAGAGGAAGAAGAAAATTTCCAACTAGTTTTATTAGACCAATTGTACTCTGATATCAAAGCCAATGACATTACCAAAACAAAACATAAAAAATTTCAGGTCAATTTCCCTTCTGAATACAGATACAAAAATTCTTAAAATCTTATATATGTAAGGATTTTAATATAGTGTACATATATACACACACATAATACATCAAGTCCACATAGTTTATCTCACGATGGCAAGTTTGGATGAGAGTTTGACAAATCTGTGTAACTGATCACTTTAACAGAGCAAAGTTTATATTCTGTTAGAAATTCCCTTAAATTTAAAGGAGCATTATTCTGGCTGGTTTGTAGAGATTAAAAATATAGAACAATAAAAAAAGTATCTTTACATTTCAAGTATCTGGGCTATTTAAGGAAAAATATTGTTAAACCAAAGTTATTGTTAGTAAAGTTATGAAAACAAGTTTCTGATTTTTCTCAGACACTTTAACTAAAATGCTAAAGTGAAATTTATTTGTTGCTTTCAGACAATCCAACATCTGAAAATTTTAATTAAATGCTATACTACAGATGCTTAGTATACTTTCCTTATTGTTAGGACAAAATACCTCACACAACTTAAAGGAGGAGAGATTTATTTTGGCTCATAGATTGTAAAGGTTTCAGTCCACGGTCAGCTGGCTGCAAAACAGCTCAGTACGGCAGCGTGAAAGGCAAGAGGAGAGCTGCTCATAACATGGTAGACAGGAGGCAGAAAGAGTCTAGGGAGGAACCAAGAAGGGAAATGTAACCTTCTAGGTTACACCCAAGTGCCCTGCCTCTTCTGACCAGGCCCCATCTCCTAGCAATAATCAATTTTAATTAGGGGATAGCTAGATAAAACCCATAGTGTTATGCTCTGGGCACCCAAAAGACTCATGCATATCACTTATACAAATGCACGTAGTCCAACTCTAAGATTGGTCACCAAAGTCTTAACATTTTCATCATTGCTAAAAAGTCTAAGTCTAAATTCTCTGATGCCCAAACAGACTGCTAGCTGTGAGACACTGTAAATATAAAAAAAGTTAAACACTGCTGACATACAATGACATAGGGTAAACATTCCCATTCCAAAAGGGAGAAATAGGGGACTAGAAATCAGTGGGACCAAAATAAGACCAAACCCAGCAGGGCAACTATTAAATTCCATAGTTACATGTCCAGCACCAAGGGCAAGTTGTGGTGATATGAACTCCAAAGGGCTTTGGCAGCCCTGCCCCTATATCATTGCATGTATTATAGTCCTTATAGATTTTTCTCTTGGGCTGGCTTGTAACCTTTCTCAGATGTCACACTCCTGCCTTCTCCAAATTCCTGGGGTCTCTACTGTGCTTCATTCTCACAGCTTCATGCACTGCCCTCTCAGAAGAATGCTGTTTGGCCTCTCCAGTCTTCTGAAATCTGGGTGGAAATGTCCCTGACCATATAACTTGTGCATCCTGAAAGCCTGTAAAATGAATACCACATGGTATGTCATCATCAAATCTGTCACCTCCTTGAGCAATAGGTTGGCCCCCTTGCATCATGGGTGCAGAGACCTCCAAGTACCTGGCTAACTGAGCACTAGGAACCAAATCACCAGCAACAATTTTCCTAGACATCTGTTCTCAAACATGATGAGCTGGGGCTCATTTCTCAAAGAATGTCTTTCTTTTTTGGAATTTGCAGTGGCTGGGTCTTTGCTGGATCCTCACATGTCCTCAAGCCATCTTTCCTATTGCCCTGCTAATCTTTCCAGGAACACATCTTTATGAAAAATATCTATCTGGCAAAAACAAAAAATTGTTAAATGTGCTTTTTGCTGTTTCTCTTAATAGATCTTACTAAAAGTAGCAAGATGTAACTATCCTGCAGCCTGAAGGTTGAGCTGCCTTGAAATTTCATCCATTTGATTAGTCTGTAGTACTTAGTCTCAAAAACCCTAACCCTAACCATCACAAGTTCAAGGCCAAATGGGGCTATTTAGCAAGACCTGTTTCAAAATAAAAAATAAGGACTGGGGGTATACATTTAGTAATGTGGCATGCTTGACTTGGTTCCCAGGACAAAAAAAAAGTTTGCCAAAAGATAAACACCTCACCAATCCAGAACAGTTTATTGATAGTGTTTTTTCACTGGCAAATAGTTTTCACATACTCTACTGATAAAAAATTGTATAGTATATACAAAACACTTCTAAAACTATAAATTATACATGGTTCTCTCATTAAGCAGAAACTTCAGTATTCATGTAATCCCCAAATTCTGGGAAGATCAAGTGGATGATTCTGTTAGGTAATGTTACGTAACTAATTCATGTGCACAGTCATATTCCTAACAAATGCAAGATCCACTATATTCCTAACAAGGGCATTACTGAATATATTTCTCTACAATATATGAGCAGGAACTTGATTGAAAGCAGCACCAAGTAATGTCAGTTTTACAATAGTGCTGGGAACCATATGACAGGTCTTAACCACATAGACAAAAATTATTTATAAGCTCTGAAACATATATGCATTAAAATTATTTCCAAGTATAAATATGCTTAAGATCATACAATCTTACTAACCTTGATCTTACTAAATAGTACACAAATGCAGATAGACCACTTGCCCAGGGATTTGAGACCACCTTGAGCATGACAGTGAAACCTTATCTCAGAAAATACGGAAGACCTGGAACAAAGCCTTCCGGTTTTTACCATGGCATAAAGAAAAACAGAAAGAGCACTATTCTCATCATTGCAATGAAAAAAGAACCAGGCTAACCAAATTCATGATATTTTTTCTGAACTCATCCATACATCATTAGTTTTTTTTTTTTTTGCTGCCATAACAAACAAACACAAATTTAGAACTTAAGCTAACACAAATTTATTATTATTTCATAATTTCTATAATTCAGAAGTCTGGTCATGGTATCACTCATCTGGGTTCTCTGATTAGGGCTGAAATCAAGGTGGTAACAGGACTGTATTTCTTCCTGAGGAACAGTCGCCTTTCATACTCACTCTAGTTATTTATTTATTTATTTATTTATTTATTTTTTGTACCAGGGATCAAACTCACGACCTCGTGCTTACTAGGCAAGTGCTTAAGCTGCTGAGCTAAATTCCCGGCCCTATTTATTGATTTTTTTGAGACAAGATTTTGCTATGTAGCTCAGGCTGATCTTGAACTCACAATGGTCCTCCTGCCTCAGCCTCCTAAGAGCTTGGATCCAACTTGCCAGCTGTGCACCACCACGCTAACTTTTATTCTGTTTTTTGCCAGAATTCAGTTCCTCCTGGTCATAAGTCTGAAATCCTAATCTTCTTGTTAGCTGTCATATTTGATGTTGTTTATAGCTGCCGTCCACATTCCTTTTCACATGGCTCACTTTCATATTCAAATTGGCAACCGATAGTATGTTGAATCCCTGGCATGCTTCAAATCTTTCTGATTTCTGTCACTAACCAGAAAAAAAAAGCTTTCTGCTTTCAAAATTTTTATCTGATCGGCCTATTCTGATAATCTAGGTAATTCCCCTATATTAAAATCATCGACTAGTAACTTTACTTGTGCAATATACCTTTGGCCATGTAAGAGATCATATTTAATGGTGGATTAGCTTATGTAACCATAAAAGGTCCTGTTCTACTGCTGCCTGATGAAGCCAATGCCTCACGAAAGCAGAAGGATAAGAAAGAGTTTTATTTGCAATAAGCTGGCAAATTGGAAGATGAAAAATTTTATTCAATGTCTATCTTGCCAGGCTCATAGGCACAAAACTTATGTGGGGTTTCTGAGGAGTCTAATCTTAGCTGTTACCAAGTAAACACCAGAATGGTTATTCATTTTTGTGGTAATCAAGTCTCTTGATGTGGTTTCAATGCTGTTCTCACGTCACCAGGAATTCCATACATTCTTTGATCCTATAAACCTAAAGGAAGATTATTGATTATGAGGTCCTGTGGGTGGTATTGTTCTTTGAGATTTTTCCTTTATTTTTCTTTCAGGCAAGATGACTGATTAGTTATTTGGGAGTAAGGCACAGGGGTGCGAGGCAAAACAAAACAGCAAAAGACAAACATGGTAGTGCTAAAATGATTTGACCCATTCATAGGCAAGTTTGACTGTACCAGGAGTACATTTATCAGTTTCAGTCATATTCATAGATCCAAGCACAAGGGTGTGGAATTTTCTTGAGGACTAAAATTATACTCATCAAATCATCAGAGAGCAACAAATTGCCCAAAGTCTTCAGGAGAGACAATCACTTGGCAAAGAAAAGACCCATCCATATACAGTAAATGCAATTATAAATGATAAAGATAAAATCACAGCAGAAACCACTGAAATCCAAAAGATTATCAGTAAGCACTTCAACAGCTTGTACTCCAAGAAACAGGAGAATCTAGAAGAAATGAACAGATTCTTAGACACATGTGAATTACCAAAACTGAACAAAGGAGATATAAACTCCTGAATAGTCCAGTCACAGGCAATGACATTGAGGTAGTAATGAAAAGCTTACCAACTAAGAAAAGCCCAGGAGCTGATGGATTCACTGCAGAATTCTACAAGGACTTCATGGAATAGCTACTGTCAATATTTGAGTACGAAGGAGTATTTCCAAAATCATACCTTTACAATCTCCTGATTCTAAAACCAGACAAGGACTGAATATAAAAAGGAAAGTACAGGTCAATCTCTTTAACGAACTTAGATGCAAAAATTCTCAACAAGACACTAGCAAATAATGTAACAAATCATCAAAAAAGATCATGCAGCATGACCAATAGGCTTCATCCCAGGGACGCAAGGATGGTCCAACATATGCAAATCAATCAATGTAATGTGTTATATACAAGAAGCAAGGCCAATATCTTATGACCTCAACAGATGCAGAAAAAAAGTCTTTAACAAAATTCAACATCCATTCATGATAGAAAAAACCCTGATCCTAAAGAAAATAATCGGTAAAGGCCTTTTGACAAGCCTACTGTTAACATCAAATAAAATCAGAGAAAAACTGAAACCTTGCCATGGAAAATCAGGAACAGGTCACGGATGTCTACTAGCACAATAGAAGCTATTATAATGCAGAGAAAAATTTAAAACTTGTTATTCTAATACTAAGCATATTTTTTTTTTTTTTTGGTGGTACCGGGGATCGAACTCACGACCTTGCGCTTGCCAGGCAGGCACTTAAGCCACTGAGCTAAATCCCCAGCCCCACTAAGCATATTTCTAACACTGCTCAAAGATGAGACTAGGAGACACAGCCTGTTCCCATGTTAAAACCTACAAACCTGATGAACTTTGACACTCCAGGTGCCAACTGTAAGATAAATGTAGCTCAGCCAGAAAGAAATGTTTCTGTTGCTTTCGAGTCCCAGAGAGTTATCACTATAAGGACATCTCTGCTCAATCTCAAACAATGATGGATGCTTCCTCTATGTTGTAGGATAATAACCTCATTTAGTTGCTATTTCTGTAAGAGTAAATTCTGCCTAGCAATTAATGACAAAGACATGTGTAACCAACCGTAGGCTGTTATCTGCTTTTTGTACTTCCTTTTAGAAACATATAAATGATAGGACAACTTCAATCACTGCTGATGACTTGGAACTGAAGTTTTTGTCAGCCCACTAGCGTAATAAAGTTGCCTTCTAAAATCCCTCTGGTGCTGTTTCCATTTGGTCTGGTCCTGAATTCTGCATCAGCACTACCTCTGTTCAATACAGTTTTCAAAATATTAACCGGAGCAATAGGCAAGAGAAAGAAATAAAAGAGATATGCATAGGAAAAGAAGTAAAACTATCATTATTTGTAGATGACATGATCTTTTACATTAAAGATCCAAAATATTTCACCAGCAGACTTGTAGAACTAGTAAATTCAACAAAGCAGCAGGATACAAAATCAACACACAAAAATCAATTACAGCCTAGTGTGGTGGCAAATTTCTGTAATCCCAGGACTCTGGAAGCTGAGGCAGGAAGATCATTGTAAGTTCCAGGCCAGTCTGTGCTACATAGTGAGTTCAATGCCAGCCTGAACTTCATAGGAATACTCTGTCTCAAAAAACTCCAACAAAACAAAACAAAAAACCAGTTACATTCCTGTACACCAATGATGAACTCGCCAAGAAAGAAATTAGGAAAATAATACCATTAACAATAGCTTTATTAAATAATATTGCCAGGCATGGTGGCACACACGTGTAAACCCAGCACTCAGGAGGCGGAGGCAGGAGGATTGTCGCAAGTTGAGGCCTGCTTGGGATAAACACTGTTAGTTCATGGCCAGCCTGAATTACAGAGCAAGAAGTTGTCTCAAACAGAACAAAACAAAAGAAACAAAAACAAAAACAAAAAAGAGAAGAAAAAAGAAGAGTGTTGGGAATGTACTTAGTTTGAATGTTTTTAGAAACTTTGGAAGGAAGTAAATGAAACTTACTGTTTAAAAGTTGGGACTGTAGTAGTTGAACATTTGTTGCTAGGAAACAAAACAGACACGTTGTTGAAGCATTTTGTTCCAAAATAGGACCCGTAGCATCTCCTTTCTCCGCCTCAAAAAGCTTCTCCTAATTGGGCAGCGCGCATCCGCCATGACGCAGGGCGTCACCCCATTGGTCCGTGCAATCGGGACTCCGGTAGCTTTTTTCTTCAGAGTTTAGAGCGCCGCCTCATTTGTCTTCCTGTAAGTGAGCGGTCTCTTCCTTCTAGTGCCCCGCGCTGCAGGTCCATAGGGATCGACCGAGCCAGGCCGAGTAACTGCCTTGGGATTAGCCAGAAAGAAGTGGCGGGCACGGCCTACGGGTGAAGGGTGGTTGGTGAGCCTGGGTAAAACTGCTTATCTTCGGGCCTTCTTTACCCTGACGGTTTCCGCGACTTTCTCCCGCTCTCCCTTGCTGACCCCCACACGTCTAGTGCTTCCCCAGTGTCTTCCTAAAAATCTGAGCGCCCCTTCGCAGTCCTTCCGGGGGCGCCGCCTCCTGCGCTTCCCTCTGTCGGCCCCGCCCTCCGGCACTCCTCTCTTAGTTCCTCCTGCTGCTGCGGGCGCCTTCCGGATCTCGTGAGCGCGCCTCGCCCAGTTCTCAGTCTGACTCTCTTCTTTATCTCGTCCCAGACACCTCCGTGTTCCTAAAATTTGGTTCTGCCTTGCCTTGACTCCTGCACCTTTCTTCCCATTAGTTTTGCCTCCTTTACACCTTACTCCCTTTCTGACGGGAGCCAGGGTGAGGGTGGTGGTGGGGATCACCGTCCGAGGCTACTGATCCAAGCAGCCTTTGTCTGGGTTTAGCTGATTGTGTAGAGGAGATGTGCTGGGGATTGATTGAAGGTCCTTGTTTTTAAGAGCTCCTGCCGGGTGGGACATACAATAGGGCCTGTGACGAGTCTTTCATGAAGGAATTTACAGTGTTGTACTGCTTGGAAGAGGAAGTATTAGAGGATTTTTCTTCCAAAAAAAAAATTTTTTTTTTTTTTTTGCAATCCCTGCTGGATCTTTGGGCCTGTAAGGGGCTAAACTGTGCTTTTCCTCTCGGAATGACCTTGTTTCTGGTGCAGAAACCGATGCTAACTAGAGTCTTACTAAATATTTTGCTTGTCCTTGTTTTAACCAGTCGAAATTGATAGTGCTTCAAAGACCATCCAAGTCCTCTGTGAAAGGAATGGGTGTGACTGACATAGTTTTAGCTGGCTTTTCTTTTCTTTTCTTTCTTTCTTTCTTTTTTTTTGGTGGCACTAGGGGTCAAACCTTTGTCATTGTTCAAACATTTGCCTTGTGGGTGCTCTGCCACTGAACTATACCCCTCAGGCCCAGCATCAAACTCTCCATGTCCCTTTTCAAGATTTTCCAGTGAATTCTTACCCAATTTTTCAATTACCTAGAGAAACTAATCATAAACATAGATAAAATCCCCTATCAGTGAAGCAGATTCCTCCTAACCAATGTGCTAGTACAACGCGCATTATTCAGAAGACAGTAACTCACCCATCAGGCTCCTGGGTTCAGGTATATCTGAGGTCTGTTACCAGGTCCACCATTTGCTGGAAAGTTTGGCAAGGAAACTTCCTTTATCTGACCTCTGGTTTTACTTCCTGTGTAAAGAACATGATAAACACTTTCATGGTAGGGACTTGTTGAAATTCTTTTTTTTTTTTCGTTGAAATTCTTGCAAAAATCACTTTTAGGTTCCTGTGAGTTGTAGGATGGCAACAACATGTGATCTTCATGTTTTAGATTCCTATCAATTCCTTGCTCAAAGCAGCAAAAAGCTTGATGTGTTGCCATCTCCCAGGTATCATGACAACCCTGGATGACAAATTGCTGGGGGAGAAACTGCAGTACTACTACAGTAGCAGTGAGGATGAGGACAGTGATCATGAAGACAAAGACAGAGGCACAAGTGCTCCAGCCAGCAGCAGTTCCATACCTGCAGAGGCTGAGCTGGCAGGCGAAGGCATCTCAGTTAATACAGGTACTGGAAAGCTCTGAGCTTTGGGAGTAGGCTTTAAAAATGTGTATTAAGTGTGTTTCAATTATAAGTCTTCTGATTTCTCTAACTTTACTCGCACTTTCTGAGATAACCTGGGGTTGTCATTTGTGTATGCTTCTATTTTACTATACAAAGCAGATGAATATGCATGACAGCATGGCAGTGAACAAATTGGCCTGGGTGGGCTGGGGATTTAGCTCAGTGGCTTAAGCGCCTGCCTGGCAAGCGTGAGGTCATGAGTTCAATCCCCGGTACCCAAAAAAAAAAAAAAAATTGGCCTGGGTTTGAATCCTGAATCTCAAATTTAATAGTTATTTGATATCTCATAAATAGTATGAATTCCTAGAAATGGCACATTGTACTTTTTTTTTGTGGAGCTAGGGATTGAACCCAGGGTCTGTCCGTGCTAGGTAAACACTGTATCACTGCCCCACTTACACATTTTAATATTTAATATTTATTATTTAATACATCTCCTGCCCCACTTACACATTTTAATATTGTCTGTACTGTCAGTGGAGGTGGCACTGATTAATAGTTTAATCAGCAATGTAATATTTCAATATATACTTTACTTCCTACTGTGTTATTTAGACATTTTGATTTTTTCCAGCCTAATGGATACCAAATAGTTTCTCTTGCTCTCTTTTTTTTTTTTTTTTTTTTTTAAAAGATGAGGTCTCTTACATTGTCCAGGCTGACCTTAAACTTCTGAGCTCAAGTAGTCCTCCTGCCTCAGCTTTCCAAATAGCTGGGACTATATGTACGTGCCACTGTGCCTTTTTTTTAAACAGAAAAAAAAATTTCATAACAAGGTGATAGAACAACAGTAGGTGATACATTGGATATTTTTTTTTAATTTTTTAAAAATTTCATTTAAAGAGAAAAAAAAGCAAAACAAAAAATGGTGAAAATAATACAGAATTTTAAAAAAACAGTAAGAAATCACTAGTTGATAAATTACATATTGTCCTCTTAGAAATAGTTGTTCACGTTACAAAATTAAAGCATACAAAGTAGACATTCAAACAGTGAAGCTGCAAGTAGTTCTGTTCAACTATCCAACAAAAATTTAGTAATATGGTTATCAGTCCTACACATTTAAACATACAACATTGCATATTATTATCTTGAAAGTAGTTCCTCCTGAGTATAAGATATGGGTGTAAAAATTTCTCCAAAACCCCTAATATCCTTGGAATATCTTTCAGGGTAGGAAACACAGAACTGCCTCATTCTTTCTAAGTTTTACCTTATTTCTCTTTGAGTGGTGAATCATAAATAACTCACTTTCTAATATTGGAAACTAGGTTAACCCTTTAATTATTGCAGAATGTGCTGTAGTGCACCTTATCACTTGTAGACTACTCTGCCTAGTGGCAGAGGACTGGCACAGGTAGAGCAAGCTTTAGACAGATGAGAGCTCCTACCTTTACATGAAGTGGTTCATATTTCCTTGCTGATTCTTGGTCACATGCATGATCACCCCACACAGGTCCAAAAGGTGTGATCAATGACTGGCGTCGCTTCAAGCAGTTGGAGACAGAACAGAGGGAAGAGCAGTGCCGGGAGATGGAAAGACTGATCAAGAAGCTGTCTATGACCTGCAGGTCTCATCTAGATGAAGAGGAGGAGCAACAGAAACAAAAGGACCTCCAGGAGAAGATTAGTGGGAAGGTAATCAGTAGCAGTCAGGCTTTTCTCAGAAGCTGTCCGGGCTGCTAGAACTGGAGTTGGTGATTCAGGAGGTGCAGGTTGTTGGATTTGGCTTCCAGTAAACTGCAGTGTATAAGAAAGCAGAGAGCTGTGTCATAAATCAGACACACCCAGGTTTGAATCTCAGCTTTGCCACTAGTGATGCAAAATCTCTTGCTGAGTCTGTTTTTTCATTTATTAAATGAGGTCACTGTGTTGCAACCCTAGGGCTATGTGAATAAAATGCCTGTCATACTGACTGGCCCTGAGAAATTGCTCAGTGAATGTTAGCTTCTTGTCTTTTATTTGATGCCTTGTTTTATTCCAGAAATAGCCCTCTGAGGATGGTTGGGGTTATCCCTATTCTACAGATGATGAAAGCAGTGTTTAGAGAAAGTTATTTAGAGTAATTCAAGTCATAATGGTAGTAGGCACTAAGATTCTAACTCACATTTCTATGTTCTTTCTATGATGGTTTTTTTTTTTTTTTTTTTTGTGCCGGGGATCGAACTCACAACCTCGTGTTTGCCAAGCAGGCACTTACACCGCTGAGCTAAACCCCCGGCCCGTCTATGATGTTCTTTCATCTGAAGTCTGTTCATGAGGTTTTATTTCAAACACTCTGGAAGATATTTGGAACTAGTTCCCTGACTTTCCCCTACTTTCTAAGAATTAAAAGCACTCTTTTGGCCTCCTGAACATGGAAGAATATCTAGAAATGCTGTAGATCGGTTAGGTATGTCCTAAAGCTGGAATATCAGCCAAGATCAGTGAGTGGATAAGACCAGTAAGCCAGGAGTCATTCATGTGTAGTAGAGGAATGATTTCAGCATATGAAACTAAAGCAGGAAGCCAGGTGTGGTGGCGCATACCTGTGATCCCAGCATTTGGGAGACTGAAGCATGAGGATCCCTGTGAATTCAAGGCCAGCCTAGGCTATATAGTGAGTTCAAGGCCAGCCTGGACTACATAGTAAGATGCTGTATTAAAAAAAACAAAACAAAACAAAACAAATCAAAACCCAGAAACCAAAGCAAAATGGTAACAGGTTAGAAAAAGACATCTGGTAGACTAAGATAGAGACAACTCTGCAAGGTTAATAAGACTGTTAATAAGTAAAACTGAACTTGGAATGGTTATGACAGTGACAACATCTGTTCTAATCTAGTGTGATTGCCAACTCACCACACTCTAATGTGTACAGGATTAGGTAGAGTGAGGGTTTATTACAGGAGCAGGAATACTTTTGTGCACCAGGCGGGAGAAGGAAAACTTTGTCAGTTATGGGCAATTTATCTGCTACTTACAGCACTTCCTTATACTGAGGCAGAGATCAGAATAGAGTATGGGGGGAATGATTAAGCAAAATGTAACATTTATAATTTTATGAAACTACTTGAAATCATAAGAAATACCTATACATTATTATTAACTAAGAAGCAAAAAGTAGCTTAATTGGTACACCGACAACTGCTGCTATGAAAGCAAAACTACCAGTGTATAACTGGTAATAAAAAGAAAAATCAGTGTTTAGCGTGTAGAAGACCCATGAATGTGCTGTATGCAGGGCAGGGATTTTGAGTGTTCTTTTTTTTTTTTTGGTACTGGGGATTGAACTCATGACTGTGCACTTGCAAGGCAGGTGCTTATGCTGCTGAGCTAAACCCCCGGCCCGAGTGTTCTTTTTGATGTTCTTTAATATCCTGTTGTCTTTTTTTTCTTTGCTTGTTTTTAGATACTGGGCATTGAACCCCAGGCCTTTCCACTGAGCTATCCTCCCTTTTTCCCTGTTTTAATCTTGAGCGCTTGTTTGCAAGTTCTGGCAGGGGAGGGAAGCTATTCCTATACCCTTGACGGAGGAACCGGCTCTCCTCTTTAGGGTGTGATTGTCCTTTTTTGACTGAGCCTGCAGCTTTGGGAGTGACTCATATGGAGTGGTGAGGGAGGAAGGGGATACCTGCAACCAGATTGGCCGAATCAACCCTGGCAGAGGGTGACAGATGTCACAGCCAGATTGCCCTCACATTGTTATTCTTTAATCTTGAGGCGTGATCTCACTAAGTCTTTTGCGTTATCTAATCTGGGCCTGCTTCAGCCTCCAGAGTGCTGGGATTATTGGCCTGGCTTCTTGTTTTCAACAACAAAACAACAAAACAGTGAATAAAATAATACACTGTTAAGGAAAAAGAAATAGTTCAATGAGGTGATATCTAATGATACCTATTTGGGTTGAAGGCAATACAGTATTGTAGTTAAAAGTTGTTTTTTTCCTTACCTTAGAATACAGTTTTCTTTTTACCTAGTACAGTGAACATGTGCAAAACCTATGTTCAACCATCCTTTTACTCATTACATATCATAGGAAAAGCTATATATTTAAACCAGGAATTATGTGTAAAAATACATAAAATAGTATCATAATACCAAAAAAACTGGAAAAATCACAAATACCCATCAACCTTCCAAAAGATAAATTCTTATTCATGCAACAAAATACTGTATACATCAATGAAAATGAACAAACTATAGTTATGCACCAACATGAATGAATATCATCAATGATACTGAATAATAAAAGTCTGAAAAATACATTAATTGTGATGCCTTTAATATAAAGTTCACGATAGTCAAAACTAAACAAAAGACTATTTAGGGGAAAAATAGATACATGATGCAAGTATGAGTAGAAACCAGACTGTTGCTAGAGATTTTGCTCAGTGGCACAAGCACCTGTTTGGCAAGCATGAGGTTATGAGTTTGATCTCTGGTACAAAAAAAAAAAAAGAAACCAGATTGTCAAACAGAATCAAGGTCATGTTTTGCATGCAAGAGTAAGAAATACTTGTGATTGGGAAGGGGCACAGGCAACTTCTAAGGTAGGCAATATTTTGTTTTAACCTTGATAGAGATTGTACCAGTGTTCATTTAATTATAATTCATAAAAATGTATAAATAAAACCTGCATTTAAAAAATGTACTTGGAGTCTGATCTTACGTTCACTACTTGTGTGAACTTTTGCAAATAATGTAAAGTCTTAGATCCTCATTTATGAAATAGGGGTTATTAAACTCATTTT
Organism: Dolichotis patagonum; assembly: GCA_004027295.1. Taxonomy (NCBI): domain Eukaryota; kingdom Metazoa; phylum Chordata; class Mammalia; order Rodentia; family Caviidae; genus Dolichotis; species Dolichotis patagonum. The sequence goes on along the minus strand of PVJX010007050.1, from coordinate 10,132 downwards.
CTGATGTGGTTATCATAGGAATCCAGAGAATCAGGCATGGTTGAGCATGCTCATAGCCCTATCTACCTGTAGACCAAGGCAGGAGAATTGCTTGAGTTCATGAGTTTGGGGCATTCTGGGCAATACAGTGAAACTCTAGCTCTTTCACTTTCTCTCTTATTTATTTATTTATTTATTTAGTCCAGTACCAGGGATTGAACCCTGGCCCTTGTGAGAACTAGGTAAATGCTTTGCCACTGAACTAGATTCCCCTCCCTGACCTCATCTTTTGAAAAAAAAAAAAAGTGCATAAAGAATTTAGCATATGCCTACTGTATTATAGGCACAAGGTGCATATTGCCTCTGAGTGGGCACTGTTTCTTTATCCTTCCATGCTAATCCTCTTGCAGATGACTCTGAAGGACTTTGCCATGATGAATGAGGACGAGGATGATGCGGAGTTTCTGCAGCAGTACCGGAAGCAGAGGATGGAAGAGATGCGGCAGCAGTTACATAAGGGACCTCAATTTAAGCAAGTTTTTGAAATACCTAGTGGAGAAGGGTTTTTAGACATGATTGATAAAGAACAGAAGAGCACCTTCATCATGGTCCATATTTATGAGGATGGCATTCCAGGGACCGAAGCCATGCATGGCTGCATGATCTGCCTTGCTGCAGAGTACCCGGCTGTCAAGTTCTGCAGGGTAAAGAGCTCAGTTATTGGGGCTAGCAGTCGGTTTACACGGAATGCTCTTCCTGCCCTGCTGATCTACAAAGGAGGTGATTTGGTTGGCAATTTTGTTCGTGTCACTGACCAGCTGGGGGAAGATTTCTTTGCTGTGGATCTTGAAGCTTTTCTGCAGGAATTTGGATTACTCCCAGAAAAGGAACTCTTGGTGCTGACGTCTGTGCGTAACTCTGCCACCTGTCACAGTGAGGACAGCGATCTGGAAATAGATTGAACTGATGGTCTTGTTGCACAGATTTCTCACTGTTTGGTCTGGAAGACACATGTCTATGTTTATTTTTGTTCCTTCTTGTGTCTCTCTGGCTTTTCAGCTGATTTTGTAGTCTTTTTTTTTTTTTTTTTTTTTTTTGGTACTGGGGATTGAACTCATGACCTTGCGCTTGCCAGGCAGGTGCTTAAGTCACTGAGCTAAATCCCCAGCCCTGTAGTCTCTTTTATTATGTGGAAAGTAAAGACATTCTTAGATTAAATCAGAGTACTGAATCACCTTTTGGCTAGCAATAAAGTAACCTAAAATTATATAAACAGGAAGACAGGCTTTTGAGCTGTTTACTTAAGATTCTCTAGCATGACATCTCTGTTATTGTTTCTAGTCAGTGTTTACATGGCATCCTCAAAATATTGTCCTGGAAATTGTCTTCTGATGATCTCAGAGGTCTCTGCCAGGTCTGAGAATAGAATTTTATATTCCCTGTGTTATTTGCAATGGAAATCTTGCATTTCCCTAATCAAATGATTGTAATTTATATTTACTTGTAATCAGAGCCATAGCTCTATAAAGCAGTTAAATGTTTTCTTCAGACCCTCTTCTTCCCCTGGATCTTCTTTGAAGGTTCCAGGTGGAGCCAGGGATGTAGTTCAGTGATAGAGTGCTGGCCTAGTATGTGGACACTGAATTTGGTCCCCAGTACTGCCAAAAAAAAATAGTTCCAGAGATGTGTGCTTGCCCTGTCAGGATCTCTGCTGCTGGGGCCAGTGGCTTCTCTAGCACTGCAAAGCTTGGAATGAGAGGAAGAGTTTATGCTGGCTGCTGTTGTTACTCTGGATGGCCAATGTTTCATTGAGCCAAACATTGGATCTGGGCTGCAGTCGAAAAGCTTGTTAAAGGAGGATCTTTTAGGAAGGTGCTGTTTCTAGTCTCTGTCTCTGTGTTATTTAACAAGGCAACTTAGTGTTTGATCTAGATTTTTTTTAAAGAATTTTTTTGGCATACTTGAAAAAGAAATATACTCAGTAGAGGAAAACCGACCAAAACACTGAAGCCAAAAATAGAAAATCAGAATAATCTCTAATCCTATCACTTAGGGTAAAACACTATTAATGTTTTGGTATATTTCCAACGAAGGTGTTTTCTGTGTATACACAGACATTTTGTTTGTTTTTAAACAAACCATTGGGATCATTCTGAACATACTGTTTTATAATACGGTCAGCCAACAATTTTTTTTTCATATTACTAAATTTTCTTTATAACTTTTTAAACAGCAGTTGAGATATAGATATACTGTAATTTGCTTGATGATTATCTTTTAGAAAGGTAGCAAACATATTTTATTACAAAAATAATAGCCATTCATTGTAGAGCATGTAATAAAAATTGTTAAAGAGATTTAAAAGCCATTTCACTAACCAACCAAACCAAACAAATTCCTCTTAGGTTTTTGTAGTTTTTTTTTTTTTTTTTGGGTATTTATAATAATGGTTATCATTCAGGTTTTTTCCTTTATTTTCTTACTTGCAATGTACATCCTAGAATCAGGGAAAATACAATCTGGAATTAAATACTGGTTTTAAAATTCACAGTTTGTTTTTCTTGGCTACCCAGGAATTAACTAACTGTAGAAGAGTCTTGAAATGATGTGATGCATTTAACCAACAAGAAGAAAGTGCGTGGTTCTTCTACAGAAGCTCATTGAAGAAAGTGGGAAGTACAGAAGGTCATTAGAAGCAGAGACTATTCTGATCAACATTGTAATTTTTCAGTATTTTTAGTAGTTTGAGAGCTTAGCAAATTTAGTTCCGTGCTCTGCCTTATTGAACATTACAGTCATTACCTCAGTACTTACCAGATTTGTTCAGGGACTTGTGATGAGTGCTGAGACTGATGAGTTCTGAAATGAAATTTTCCCATAAGAAACAATGTAATTAGAAATAATTCATGAACGTTTCCCAGGACTTTCATGTTGTATGAGGCTAATATAAGCCTTTTAGGCTTAGTGGTGTCATTTTTAACTTTTATGGGGCCCATAATTAGCGCTTAAAATGTACAGAAGTGTGAGACAGTTAATGACAAGTATGTAATGTTTTCTGCACTATTCAAGAGCTACTGTGAGACTGATGCTAGTGCAGACGGCTGAAACAGTTTCTTGTTAAAATGTAACAGAGGAACCAGGGGTGGTGGTCCAAGCCTGTAATCTCAGCTTTCAGGAGGCTGAGGCAGGAGGATTGTGATGAGTTTGAGGCCAGCCTGGACTATAGCAAGACCCTGTCTCAACAACAACAACAACAAATGTGACAGTAATGGGTTTGGAGCCCAGGAGTACCAAAGTATGGCTGTATGTGATAAATACTTTGGCATGTTATCAAAATTCTAAATAAATGATTTTTAATGGCTTCATGATGTGCCATCATTTGGATACACCATAATTTATTTAACCAGTCCCTTTGTAGTGGATATTTAGATTACTAGTGTTCTGCTGAAGTACTTAATATCTTCGTTTTTTGGGGTCATGTTCTGAGTTGTTTTCATGGTAGAATTGTCTAGAAGAGGGATCACTGGGCAAATGGACAGGAACTTTTAACACAGCTTTTATGAACCATCTTAGAGATGAAAATACATGGCAACCTTTACTGTGCTTTTAAGGGACAGAAATTTGAAAATAAAGGGAACAGACACATGGTGGAGACATCCTTGAATGTTACATCTATCTCAGATGTTGAGGAATGGTCCAGGGATTGGAGTCAAAACAGCTGGGTACAGTCCTGGCTTCTGTTATTTGTGAGTGCTACAGCTTTTGGCGAGGCATGCACCTTCCTAACGGTCAGCTTCATACTCAGAATAGGAACAAAGCTAACCTGTTGGTAACGAGGTAACCTGATGGAGTTATCCTGACAGTGGTTCTCACGTGCAGTGTCCTGGTGCATCATCAACATCACCAGGGAACCTCCTGGAGATGCAGATTCTCTGGCTTCATTGACCTACTGGGTCAGGGATGCTGGATGTGGCCAGATGGTTCAGAGGCCTAAGATGGAGAAGAGAGACCAGGGGATTGTGACCACATCTGTCACAAAATAAGTGCTCCTTGGGCAAGGGCTGGAGCTTGGTGGTAGAGCACTTAATCTAGGGTGTGCGAGACCCTACGTTTGATCCCCAGCACCATACAAAAAAACCAAAACCAAGTGCTCCCTGTTGCAGGTGTCCTTTAGGAGTTAACAAGGGAACATTAATAAACTTTTTAAAAAATGTTGATAAGGGGAGGAATTGGACAGGGATAGTACCCAGATGGATTCTTCATCTTTGTGTGATTTTCCTTTTTAAGCTATGAAGAAGTAGGAATTAATACTTTTCTGTCACAAACTGTCCCCATAGTTTTCTAGATTCCACTTTCCTCTGGAAAGATAGTTCCATGAAGTGCTGGACTTTCTTTCCTTTTTTGTGTTCAGTCTGGAGTATAGGCTGGCATTTACCAGCTCTGTGAACAAGACCCCTCTGTGCCTCAGTTTCCTCACTAGGGAAGTGAAGATGGTGATTGAAGTCAAGTCACAGAGAATTCACAACTTTTTATCAATTCAGTGCTCACAACTCTTTCTAATTTTTGGTAAAAGATCATTAAACATTTAAAATGTTTAATTGACTCACTGGCATATATTTTCAGAGTAGGGAGTGGTAACTTTTCAAAGATGTGGAAACCAAAAATTTGTGGGATTAGGGGACATTTCAAGTTGTACAGCTAAGGAGCAGGTCAGGATTTAAAATTATGCTTGTGTGGTACCAAAACTTCACAGTATTTCCATGAAGTCAGGTTTTTGGTGGAGTAATGTGATCAAGTGACAGTAAAATAGAAAAAAAAATTTTAAAAAAATGTAGTAGATGAGGTTAGAGAATGAAAATAAGGAAGAGGAATTAAAAGAAGGAAAAAGAGTTAAAAGAACTGGGTGGGGTCTTGAGCCTGTTGGACCTGTTGTCTAAGGTCAGAATCTTCTGACTTTACATAGGACAGCACTGCTGAGAGGTGTTATCTTCCCACCCTAACTTTAGAGTTCTTCCTCCCAAAGTCTTCTCCATCTAGCTCCTTCCCACTCCGTATTGCTTGCTGCATCCCCCATGGGTGACAGCAATAGGAGAATAGTGAACAGTTCACGCCTTCCAGCTTACCTTGGAAACCAGCTGTGTGCCTTCTGGTAAGTTCCTTATTCCTGCACCTCAGTTTTCCTGTGTATGAGGTGGGTATTTGACTTAGATGACCCTGACGGCCCTTCCAAGTCTCACATTTTATTAAAATAGTTTTTTTAAAAAAGAAAAATCTTTTTATCTCAAAAACTTAAAAACCTACAGGGACATTACACAATTGGAATTTACTCGGGCATACCCTTTGCTTAGCTCCACTGATAGTTTTCTTTTGCCGCGGTTGTGTTTTTGAGGAACCACTTGAAAGTAAGTTGTAGACATCTTGACTTTATCCCTAAATACTCCATGTGTTCTTAAGAATAAGATCACTCCCTCTCATAACATCATTATCACTCCATTAATAATTTAGTGATACCCAAAATATAGACCATATTCAATTTTCCCTGCTTGCTCCTCAAATTTCTTTAATGTGCTTAAAAATAAAACAACTGAATTCCTATTAATATTCATTTGCACTGCATTTTATGTCACTTCCCTCCACCCCTCTCAAACCCAGCACCTTGTGCATGCTAGACATATTCTCAGCTCACTTTAGCTTCTTTTAAGTTACATAAGTTCTTGACTTATACTCTAGTCTTTACATCAGTGACTGTTTATTATTATTTTTTATTTAGTTTTCAGCTGGTGTGACTGGGCCAGAACCTGGATGAAAGGATGGGGCAAGTAGATTCTCAGCTACACATTTCTGCTGTGGTGTGTGTATGAGAGAGAGAGAGAGAGAGAGAGAGAGAGAGAGAGAGAGAGAGAGTGTGTGTATTGGGGATTGAATCCAGGAATTCACACATGAAAGAGTTTGGATTAATTGTCTTACAGAATGCTTCCATTCCAGTTTCTCAGATTTTTTTTCTCACTTTTGGCAATAATACAAAAATAGGCTACTGTATTAAGTCAGGGGTGACTATAATTATACTGTTAAGGCAGTGAAAACTTGCTATGGTCTGAATATGGGTGGTGTTAAATGACGGGTCTCCAGGGTGGCAGTATTGGGTGGTGCTGTGGACAGTTAAGAGATAGGACTCTGGGAAGTCTGTAGGTCACTGGGGGCTGTGGCTTTGCAGGGGATTGTCTGACCATGGTCTCTGAGTTGTTTTCTGTTTCCTGGCTGGGATTTAAGTGTCGTACTTCACTATCATGCTCCCACCATGATGTGCTGCTCTCCTGGGAGGCTCAAAGTGATGGAAGCATTGGATCTTGGACTAGAACCTTCAGAACTGTGAGCCAAAACCAAGCTTTTCTCTTTATAACTTCATTACCTCAGTCATTTCATTACGATTCTCAAAGCAGGCTAATACAATGCCAGCTCTGTGTGTTTTAGTGTGGATACACATAGTAGCATGGTGGTGTGACTCAGTCTAAGTTTGAAAGCCTTCGCACCAGAGAACCGATGGTATAACTCTCAGCCTGAGGCCAAAGGCCTGAGAACCTGAGGGTCCCTTGTGTAAGTCTAACGGCCAGAGAACCTGGAGTTTTGATGTGAAAAGGCAGGAGGAGAAGAGTTACAGCTCCCAAAGAGTGAGAGTGAGCCTCTTTTCCAACTCTTTTTTGAGACAGGGTCTCACTCTGTGTAGTCCAGGTTGGGCTTGAACTTGCAGTGTACCTAGGCTGGCCTCAAACTCAGATCTTCTTGCCTCAGACTGCCAAGTGCTGGGATTACAGATATGGCCCCCAAATCGCTAAGAATTTATTTTGATTGTGTGAATAACTGTAGATAAATGTCTTAGTCCTTCTGATCTCTAGTCTTCCAAATTGAGAGTAATCATGATACATATTTCATAGTGTCTGAAAGTGTTCACTGAGTCAAAGGTTTTAGAACAATAGGCCACTTAGCAAATTTCAATTCATGCCATCTGTTTCTTTTTTGTCTCGATTATCCATTGTCTGTATAACCCTGGCTTTGTTCCATTTATTAAAGAAGGGTTTTCATATCCTGAATACCCCTTGACAGGTTGGGACAACTCTATTCTTCAAAACCCAGCTCAAATCTCATATCTTCTTTGGACACTTTATAGGTTTTTGGTGTCTTTCCCTAAATAAGCAGCCATAAGCAGCAGCCAAAAGCAGCCTATAAATGTGTGTTGCTACAGGTGATAGCAACATTGGTTAAGGAAAGGATTGAGGGTTCAAAGAGTACACCTGGGAAGTACTAGCTGTTCTTCCGTCCCCTACAAGGGGTGTCTCATGATAGTTGGGACAAGAGGTCAGTAAGTTAATACCAGTAAAACAGCATTTCTTAACTCATAGAAATTTCTCAGTATTGTCAACATGCCATCATTTTGATTAATTTTTTTGATGATTGGGATCAAACGCAGGGCCTTACACATACTAAGCCCTTTATCTATCACTGAGCTGTGCTCCACCCCCACTTTAATTTTATTTAATGAAACAGTTAAAGTCTTTTTTAAGTGTGAGAGTCCCAGTGATTTGAATGACCCTACCTCTCTGTCTTGTAGGATAACCCCCCACTTTTCAGCATGTGTTGTTGCCAAAGTTGAATTGTAAGTATCCATTTCCACACCAGACTATGGATCGCTGGGTGCAGGGAATAAGTGCTTCCTCTCTGGTCTTGGTTCTGAGCTGGTTCTGACACTGCACATGTCCTTTGAAACCAGGTTAACATCTCCAGCCTTGCGGAAATATTGGTTATAATCTGAGATGCCCACTGGGTGGCAGTAGAAGAGCAGGCATGAATGATTGAACTAAGTAACCAGAACCACAGACCAGGGATTTGGGGCCTGAAAATAACACACAGCCCTATGGATGAATAATTTCAGAGAATTTGTTTTTAGGAATGAGAACAAGAAAGTTTTACATCTACAGACTTTAGTAACAAAACAAAGTGTTATTTGATGAACACAACATGCGTACACTTAACTTTCAGATGATGATCAGATCAGGAGAGAGATGAGTGGACTGAGAAAAAGAAGAGGATGGCAGTGGGCTTCCTTAGGTCCAAGGCACAGTGAAGTCCACAAGTGGGGTGGGGAATGGAGCACTTTAGGAGCGCACGTTTTGGTTCAAGTCCCAATTGCATGTTTGATCCCCAGTGACTCCTCACCTTGAGACGGTAAGGGTGCTCAGAACATGCTGAGACTTACTATGTGCCAGGTCCTTGTTCCAAATACTTATGTCATTTCTTACATCTGTACTCATACACTGAAGCCCTAACCTCAGTGAAATGTTGTAAGGAAGTGATGCCTTTGAGAGGTAATCAGGTTTGGTAATCAGGTTGAAAGGGTGGAGTCTCTACGAAGAGATTAGTAGCCTTGGAAGAGACACTAGAGCTTTCTTTTTCCAGAGGGTACAGCAAGAAGACTGCAAACCAGGAGGTGATCATCGCCAAGACCTATCTGCAGGCACCTAACCTTACACTTCTAGCTTTCAGATCTGTGAGAACTAAATGTCTATTGCTTTAGCCACTCAAACTATGATATTCTGTTATAGTAGCCTGAGGTAAGATACCGGGCTTTGATGATTCTTGATTTCCATGCAAAGAAATATATATATATATATATATATATATATATATATATATAGTTCGTTCGTTTATTCTACCACTATATAGCTTAGCACTTTGGGCAAGTTACCTCACTGAGCTGTACTGTTCTTACCTGTAAAATGAACACAATCATACATGCCATGCAGGACACCCCCTCATTTTTTATTGGTACATACTGGTTACACCAATGAATGGGTTTCATTTTGGCAGATTTGTACATACATACTGTAACCACCCTCCCATCATCCCCTTTGCCTCACTCAAGCCCCCAGTTTGCCACACAGGCTTTCTATGAGGGAAAATTGATACAGGAACATGAAGCTGCCAGAATAAAATCTGGCCTGTGTTTAGTTAAGCCCTACCATGTCATTGTGGTTTCTGAGGTCTGTGGTTACTTGATTTCATAATGTGTGTGGTGATAGTCTTGGTCATAGTTTCACCAACTGTCGGTTGTTCTGTGGTCCTTGGGGAGAAGAAAGGGTGGGATGGGGTGTCTGTGCATGTGAGGTCTGGCTATTTGCCCAGCCGAGGTTGAGCTGATTAGTTTTGTTGACCTCATCCTTTAAGTTAATGCTACCTTTGTCAATTTCTATTTCCCTTCCCATAAGACAGGAGCTGGAAATGTTCCAGTGTAGGCTGGATATGGCTGTGAGAGTGATTGTGAATTCTCCAAAGATGACAGCCAAAAGAGGACCCTGAGTTTCTACAATGAGGAGATGGGTTTGATTGTTAGCTCTGAAAGGGGAGCTGCTTTTTTTACTGTCAAGAGCTCCCACGCCAAAGGAAATAGCTTGACTCACACCTCAAAGAATTCTTGATAGATTAGCATAGGTTTTGAGAGCAGAAATATGCTCAGAATAATAATATAGAAGCCCCCAAACAGAGAAAGAAAGTGTATGCTGATACATCAGTCTTCACAATACTACAGGGACTGAGACCCTCCACTGGAGAAAAAGGAAAATATCAGAAATGGTAAATGGAGCTGTCTGTGTTTACTATTTCTATGTAACAAATCGCCTTGTCTTAGTCTGTTGTTTGTTGCTATTGCAGAATTCTTGAGACTGGGTAATTCATAATGAGAAGAAGACTCATGGTTCTGGAGGTTAGGGAGTCCAAGATCATGCTGCTGTGTAACATGATAGAAGTTGGAAGGGCATGGAGGCATGTGTAGAAGAGACAAAACCTGAGGGCTGCCTTGCTTTATAATGACTTGCTCTTACAGTAACTAATTCATTTCCACAGGATCCAGGGCTCACTCATTACCTCAAGAATTATCGCAGTCCCACCAGAAAGACATTGATTCTTCTTAATGACCTAATTACCCCCCACTCAACTCTCTGTCTTGGATTGGAGATTGAACCCAGTGCCTCTGCACTGAGTTACAGAGCTCTTTAGTATTTTTTATTCTGACATAGGGTCTCCCTAAATCTCTTAAATTGCCCAGGCTGGGATGAAATTTAAAATCCTCCTGCCTCAGCTTCTCAGAGCGCTAGGATTACAA